>MU226802.1:281006-293696 GCA_018584345.1 Thuja plicata | reverse complement strand
TGATCTTTACTGAATGCTCGGTAACTGCTGTAGACTGAGTGATGAGCTCGGTAAGCACTTCAAAACCGAATAAGTGTTTTCACTAAGTGCATTCACTGATGCCAAATGTATCATTATTCCAACATATCTTCATCTTTGCAGGAAGCTCGGTAGCTAGCCTACTTGCCTTTATCCTTGTAGTCTCGGGTATCCTTTCTTTCTAATTGTTGGTAACCTCTATAATCCTTGTTATCACCTTTGTCAGATTTCTTCTCAAAATATCTGTCATTACTTCTATTACGACATCTTGCAGAAAAGTGCCCAATCTCTTTACAATTAAAGCATACAAGTGGTAACTTGCCTTTGTATTTAGCTTTTCCTCTTTGCATTCTCCTTTCCATGAGTTCTTCTATTTCATCTAGATCTTCTTCTTCACTTTCACTTTCACTATCTCTTCTAGATGTGTGTCTCTGACTGGATTTTCTTATTCTCATAGAAGAATTAAATGCAGACTCTAAGTTTGGTAAGACACTATTATCAAAGTTATTCATATCAAATGAAATCAGTATACCAATCAAACTATCAAGAGTAACTATATTGTTTGCAACTTCTCTCATTTCTTGAATAGTAGAAACTCTAATAGCATATACAGGCAATAAGGTTCTTAAGATTTTACTTACCATTGTCTCCTCTTCAAGTGTACCTCCAACACGTCATATAACATTGACTACTTTTATTCTTGTGCTGTACTATGTGATGTTTTCTCCTTCTTTCATTCTGAGATCATCAAATTTTCCTCTAAGGCTTTCTGCCTTAGCTCTCAAAACATTTGCATCACCGCCATGTACAAGCTTCAGTTTGTCCCACATTTTCTTTGCAGTTGTGCAATCTTTGACATCTTCAAATTCAGCATCAGAGAGAGAGAAGAAGAAAGCTCTATGACCATGCAGCTATGCTCATGCTTCACTCTCAATTGATCTACTATTAATGGTCCTATGGGCAACACATATCCAGTATCTAAGTATTGAGTAACATCATTACCAATACTTGATAAGTGGAGTCTTATCCTGCTTTCCCATGAAGCAAAGTTGTCTTTGTTCAACTTGGGCACATCTCATCTATTCATCTTGTGATCTTGACTTAGGTCTTGAAACCTTCCTTCTAAGCACACAAGCTCTAATACCAATTGTTAGTAATAACTGAGAGGGGGGGTTGAATCAGTGGCCTCAAAAATTTATCCTTTAATCATTAACCACCAATCAAATACATCTCAGATTATTAAGTCCCTACAAGATGCATGCCAAGAAATACTTATAATAATTAACTGTCTGTCGGTTTTCCTTTTTTGACCTTATTCTCCTTGATTACTGATAAGCAGTAAAACTAATTTACCGATACTCAATAAATATGCAGAGTATACCAATCAATCCAGAAATGCATATGTGAAATTTAAAACAATAAAGTAATAAACCATACACACATAACACATGGATTTTAACGTGGAAACCCTGTTAAGGGAAAAAACACTGGGACTGGTACCCCAAATTTTCACTCTTTTGAAGTGAGCCTTGTTAGGAGCCAACCCTGTTAAAGGTTACAAACACACTGCTAAGTGCGACCTTGTTAGAGGATTTTAATATGAGTCTATCACTTGATATCTGGCATGTATATGCTACCAATATTGATCAACCTCTATGGGCACAATAGGTATCTGGCATATTTGGTGCTACCTAACTGCATCAGCCTCATTCTTAGACGATGTGTCAGTATCGGGCACTCAATGCTATCTTCATGACAAACTTTTTGGCAATCTGTTAGGATATACCTCAATTATAGAAGACTATTAAGTCCTACTTTGTTAAGATACTTGATGCTTCAATGGTTAAACTAAAACACAATGACCTATTTATAATGCAACTTGAATTGTAGATTTTTAGATCTATTTAAGTACATTACCTCTCTGATCAATGTATCAATTCAATTCTTTGTGCTCCACACTTTCTACTTTGTGATGCTGTGCCTCACTGTTCGTCAGTGTCTACAGGATTCTTTAGCTCTTCTTCAGCTTGATTGAATAGGACTGTATGAAGTTCTTCTTCACCAGTTTCTCTTCAACATCCTCTTTCTATTCACTCCCCTTCCCATGTATGTGAATGCTTACGGAAATGAATTATTCTTGTCTCTTATATAGACATGATATTCTTGATTCTTGGCATGAAAAACAATCCACCCAATTTGATTTAAAGCATTAACTCCTGATTTATCTCGTAGTTATCTTCTTGCCAACTGTACAAATCTTCTTTAAATCAATTACTTAACTCTAGTTGAATAAAATAAATAAAACAACTAGTTAAGTCTATCCTTAATCTCTGCCAACTAGATATTTTATCATTTTCTAAACTCTCTATTCTGTCGGTCAACTCTACAGTTAGTCATTGGTGATAACTGCCACTTCTGTCGGTGTGACTCCAGGCAGCTTTGGGATCTCTGTCCATTGGGCATCATTGGATTTTACTCGTCGGGTAACTCTGTGTTCAGTTCGTAGGGTATCACTATGATTTTTCTTCATCAGGCAATACTGTCTTCTGCTCGTCGGGCATCACTGTGACTTTTTCTTTGCCTTTACTGATGGTGTGCACTCCATCAGTGTTGTCTGTCACTTAGTGAATACTTGACTTTTATGCATTGCTGAAGGCATAATCTCCATTCCATTGATTCTCTGAAGTATTTGGCATTATGTACATGACCATACATATGATATCAAGTTGACATCAATGACAATACAAACCATTAACTGATTTAATGCCTTGCATTATCTTCAACTTAACATTATCAAACATTCAATCAGTTACATGTCATCAACTCTGTCATTTTGGGTTGTGATCTTCTGTTGATACTTGTGTATATATTTTGTGTACTTTGATGTTGTTTTGGTTTGATTTATTTTACCCTACCTTATCGTCATGAGTTTCTATTTTGGTGGATACTTTGAGAGTGCAATTATGATGTTATGATTTGAGGACTAGTATGTGTTTTGGGTATCTTGTTTATGGAACTATATTTTGACCATCTTAATTTATGGGTTTTATGATATTTTTTATGACCTTGAACTTAGGGGGGTTAAATAGGTGCATCTTAGGGGAGTGGCTTACAATAGGGGTCGGGGGCCCAAAGAGGCCAGTTCGAGGGTAACCTATCATAAGTTATTAATAAGTGACAATTTAATAATAAAACTTGGGGTTAACATTAAATACAAGATGGATCATGATGCCTCGCTCATGCCTTGAGCATTTGTATATGATAAGAATGAGAATGGGATGATACCTAGAGAGTAGGTATGATTAGATTACTCGTCTTTATGAGAGGGAATTCTAGTTCCGCATGAGTCATGTTGAGGGTCCGGGGTCTAGAGTGACCAGTCCAGGGTAACTCAAGTGATTGACCATGTGATGAAACTCCCATAGAATTTAGCCTAAGTATCCTCCATAGGTCCCTCTTTACCTTTTTAGAGTTGTGTTTTTGGCATTTGGATTTTTGGTTTCAGTAGTTGGTTCATGTTGCTATTTTGGTTAATATATGTATGATCTTTATCTTTGGATGGTGTACCTTATGTTGAACTTTGATCTCCAGTTTGTCTTGATCTTTCCTATCCTTATACTTCTAATTTACTCTTTCTGGTTGTGTTCCATTGTGTGGGCCTGATGTTATCTCCTTAGCATAGTGGGAGTGGACCTTTGGTTCCACGAGGTCGGGTGGTAGTGATTCTTATTACCATTGAGATCCAACGGTTCTTCTTCGTGCTTGGATGATCCTTGATGCAGTTCTATCTTCTTAGTCTTCTGGAGACTTGCTCATTTTCATGAGTTGTATATTTGTATCATATGTGTATATTGGTTAATATCCTTTTAGAGGATGTGGTGTATTGTTATGTATTATTGCATACCATGCGACTTGTGTGGTGGATGTTGATTCGGTTGTATACCTTGGGTATTAGTTGTATATGTGGTCTTATTATATGAGATGTTTATCATGGATTCAATTGTTGAATCTTTTATGTTAGATATTTTTATTTGTTCGTCATATATTAGTCTTCTTAAATAATTCTACGTCAAGGAACCCTCGAGAATTGTCATCCTTTGTTGAGCTGTATTTATGTGCATGTCATGTATCTCATTGTGTTGCTTCCGCGTTGTTTTCATTATTGTTTGTAAAAATTTTAAAAAACATTTATTCTGTTAACTTAGTTTCATGTTTAGGTTAGTTCTCCTGGGTTCCCTGGCAGGGCATTACATGTAGCATGTATTATGAATTATGAGCATGGATTGCGGATCTTGGAGTATATCTGATGTATTGTAATTTATGTTTACTTGTTTTAGGTACCTTGTGTATCTTAGCAAGGGGTTAAATAATTATTTATATATTGGGAAAGCTTAATTGGCCATCCTAATCAATAATTAAGGGGTTATGTGAGAGATATTTTCTTTCGAAAAGAAGTAGTAGTATGTGAGAGTAATGTGAAGACAAAGAAGTGTGGAAGCTGCGAAGCTTGTTTAGCTGCTGAGTGTAGAGTAGAGTTTGTGATTATATTACTTCATTGGAACTGACCAAGCAAAGACAGTTTCTATTAGACAATTCACAGGATTGTATATTTCTGATATACACTTGTTCGGATTGTTAATCCTTGAGGGTGGCTTTAACCTTCTTTGGGCAGTGTGCCTAGGCAGTGAGCCCACTGTTACTCTTGACTCCTAACAGAGTCTGTCCTTTAACAAGGAATATGTACTGTAATGTTGTAATAAGCTCGTAATAGGGCTAAATATTTTAACAGGGATACTATACTCTCAGTACATCATTTGTGGGTGCTAATTCCCACCGGGGTTTCACCTTTAACTGGGTTTCCTCGACAACAATGATTGTATTATTGTGTTGGAATTTAATGTGTTATCATTTGCATTGAAGTTTTGGTTTATAAAGTTTAAAGTTAATAATTTGTATCACAACTGATTCACCCCCCTCTTAGTTGTGCTTGTGGACTGTTATTCCTAACAATTTCTATTAGAGCCATTGGTCCTTAGAGAGAAATCTTAACAACTTGAGGTGATCCTGAAGATGACTTACTACAAGAAGGATAGTCCAAAATTTGATCCTGAAAACTTTGACAGTTGGAAGAACAAGATGAGAACACATTTTCTATGTTTGGGAATCGACTACTAGATGATCATGAAATAAAGGAAAATATAAAGACTAAGGATGAATTGGATAAAGCTACTGAAGATGATAAAAATTTATTCTCATGTAATTGTAAAGAGAAAAATATATGTGAAGATGAAATAGGTACAAGAGACTTGCACATCTAAATAATACACTTTACATATACAAAGTTGGGGAAGGTAAGATTCTCCTCTTAGCCCCAAATTCATAAAGGAAAGATCCAAATTGATTAACCACAATAAAATAATTAATGCACAAATGAATCAATCGATTAGAAATAAGAAGAAAGAGGAAAAAATTATGTTTGGTTTTGGAGGAGAGTGTGTAATAGATCTGAAATGATTAAAATCTTAATTGAAATGAATTGAAGACAAATACTAACCTCAAAGTATAGCAGATCTAAAAATTGCTATTTTCTGGTGTCTGTAGTGAGTTTCTAGAAATTCTGCAACCATCTGGAACAAAAACAAAAAGATAGAGAAAACCCATAAATATTTTTCCTTTCTGAGCCAGGTCAACCTTGACCCAAATACAGGAGCACAATTGCACCCCTTTATGTTGACCTTGACCCGCACTGCTCCGACAGAAAATCTGTTTGCGGATCCCAAAATTTTGTCGAAAAGGGTATCCAAATATGCTCTTTAATTTGTTGTTTCATACCTGTACCTAAAATAAAAAAGGGTTTTTTGTTGTTTGGATGGGGGAGGGGTTTGCCTTGGTCAAACCCCAATTTTGGAATTAACCTTAAAATAGAATTGAAATTGTAGTAATAAACAAAGTATTTATAGAACAATTCACCTTGCTTATGTTGAAACTCTTGCAGAGGATTCATATCCTTGGATCCACAAGTATGGATGCACCAAATGGATGTAGAATGTAGGATGTCTCAAATCAATTGCCTTTAGATCTTCAACACCAATCTTGAATGGATCTTGGAATAGGAAGAATCTTGAATGGATATGGATGGAGAAATCTTCAACAAGAGGGCTCCATAGAGCTTGAATCCTTCAATGGATACTAATGGATCTCCTTGATGAATTGAATCTTGAATACTTGAATGCTTGAAAGTAGATGATCGCTTTGATAGATTATGTGTAGATTATCCTTCTTGTCCTTTCTTATATTCTTCATCTTAGAAAATGAGAGGAGAAAGGCTTCCTTATATACTAGTCTAGGGCACAAACTTCTAGAGAGGTTGACATATGAGAAATAAATTCCAATTAGGCTCATACCCCTAGAAGTGGACCTATATTAAATATCTTTTTAAGAGTCACCACTTCAGAGCCCAAAATAGCCAACCCGGAAGCGGGAAATAATTCTTTCCAAACCTCGACATCTAGAAATCTT
Organism: Thuja plicata; assembly: GCA_018584345.1. Taxonomy (NCBI): domain Eukaryota; kingdom Viridiplantae; phylum Streptophyta; class Pinopsida; order Cupressales; family Cupressaceae; genus Thuja; species Thuja plicata. The sequence continues at coordinate 287,159 of MU226802.1, read as the reverse complement.
TGAAATTTGAAATTCAAACCTTGGGTTAGGGTCAAGGTCGACCCTGACCTAGGTCAGGGTCAAGGTTGACCTTGACCCTGAGGTCAAGAACCTCAAAATCTTAGAGTAGGATCCCAGAAACACGTAGGAGAGAAGTGGAAAACATGGTAGGACAGGGGAAAAACCAGATCTAAGTCAAAGACCCATTAAAGGAATTTGACATGACCCCAAACCACTTACTCAAAGGGAAAAAATAGTCCTAAATGGAAGTGCTTCCATTTTCCAATGATACATTTAGCCCCCACTTTAGAAAGAGTATGGAATCGATACAAAATCTTGGTAAAGGAGATCAGAAAGAAAATATAATCTTATTGAAATCAAAGGGACAAAGCAACCCTCAAGCCCCCAGGGACTCAAGTCTTTGTCAACCCCAAGATTACAATAAGAGACATCACTAGTCAAATAAAAATAGAGAGATGGTGTGATTACCTCACCCAATGAGAACCTATGTCTCATGTGAATCATACAAGGAAAAAATGCAACTGGAAAGATGGAATTGAACCACCTAGTGACTGTGGCTACTCACTAGTCAACCCATCAAGGATTCACCCTTAGGAATATTCTATTCCAAAAGAGCAAAGCCAAAACTGGAGAGATCCAGTCTTAAGGACACCTTCCAACCTTAAGGGATCAAAACGTTGTAAATTGAAACTGGAGGGATCAAGAGATCCTATAAGGTAAAAATCCATGCTTTAAGGATTAGTCTCTAATCCATAAAGGGAAAAAAAAGTTTTAAGTTTGAAAATATTTTGGAAGTGCGTGTGTGCAAAAAGTGAGTAGAGCTTATGCCCCCACGTTAAAGTCATTGCTAACGCTTTAACATGAGAAATGGTTTTAACAGAAACATAAACAACTTCACTGATTATGTTTCCACTACGAGATGCCCCCAAGCGAAGACAAATCAAGGGACATACCACATAAACATACAGAGAACACATAAGGGATCTACCTACTGTGGGGTCAGTATGATCATAAGATTATATATATATATATATATATATATATATATATATATAATATTATTGCAAATGAATTGACATCATTCCCCAAAGAAAGTAGAACTACAATCATAATGGAGGAAAGAAAATGCAAGAGTTACAAAGAAGAGTCTTTTTCGATCAAAACATGGAGACCAAAAAGAATCAGTGCTACCATGTCACAAATCCAAGAGGACTACACAAGGAAAATATTTACAAATAATAGCACATGTACAAAATAACATGAAAACAACATATAGAAGAATAGAGATACATATAGAGGAATAGTACAACAAGTTCGATTCCTTTATCACCTTGTACAAACAAAGTAACAAGGGTCGTATAAAAGAATCTAACAAACATTTAGCAAACACATTACGGGAGAAGCACAATACAACAGGAAAACACATAAAAGGCTACCATGGAGGACAAGCCAATTAAGCGCATCGCCTACTATCCCCATCTCAGTCTATATCATTTAGGGAAGGTGGGCAACTCACAAGAGGGACTATATCCAACGCAGTAAGAATAATAGACAATTCCAAACAAGGATCCTCTTAAGAATCACGATGTTTGATACTAGGTCTAATTATCAAGGATCCTCTTATTAATCTTTAAGAAACCCCCCCTTCAAAAAAGGTGTAAAAAATTGGCAAAATTTAGAAAATTACAGAGGAAATGATTAATTTTATTGGCAAATTTTTTTCTTTTCAAAGTAAAAAAAATGATCTCATTTGGTGAATAAAAAACAATATGAATAGTATAAAAATATATATTGGCGAATAGAAAAGAGTATTTATAGTATTAAAAATATATATTGGCGAATAAAAAATAGTATTTATAGTATTAAAATTATATATTGGCGAATAAAAATAGTATTGATAGTATTAAAATTATATAATGGCGAATGAAAAACAGTATTGATAGTATAAAAAATATATAATGGCGAATGAAAAATAGTATTTATAGTATTAAAATTATATATTGGCGAATAAAAAACAGTATTGATAGTATTAAAATTATATAATGGCGAATGAAAAATAGTATTGATAGTATAAAAAATATATAATGGCGAATGAAAAAAAGTATTTATAGTATTAAAATTATATATTGGCGAATAAAAAATAGTATTGATAGTATTAAAATTATATAATGGCGAATGAAAAACAATATTGATAGTATAAAAAATATATAATGGCGAATGACAAACATTATTTTTTAATAAAAAATATATATTGGCGAATAAAATACAGTATTTATAGTATTAAAATTATGTATTGGTGAATAAAATACAGTATTTATAGTATTAAAATTATATAATGGTGAATAAAATATAGTATTTATAGTATTAAAATTATATATTGGCGAATAAAAAATAGTATTTATAGTATTTGTGTAGCTTCGGCAGGCTAAAAGGAGGGTCAATGCTAACAGTTACGAAGATACATAATGGTCAGGTTGACAACGTACGTGACTTCGGCGGCTATGTTGGCAGTTTGGAGTTGAAGGCCACGAAGATACGCAAAGGACATGTTGACATTGTGCGTGACTTCGGAAGTTATGATCGCAGGTAGGATATGTGGGTTCTGAGGCCACGCTGGTAGTCTGTGTAACTTCACCGCGAAGTTATAGTGACAATGAACACTGAAGTGCAATTAAAGAGACTTATCGACACCAAGATTTTGATTAGACATTAAAAAGGATAAATTGTACAAGATATGAGGTTTGATTTGTAAACAATGAATGAATGAATGAAAGATTTTAATGAACATTCATTATTTTTATTTTCGGAGTGAAGTCACCTTACGCGAAACATTCCTTCAAAATTTACTGCGGCTGCCAAGTTGTCACTTGTCAGTTCAAAATTTAAAATCGCAGCTAGGATGTGGTGGTTCGGAGGACACGCTCATAGTCTGCGTAACTTGAGAAGTACATAATAATCCAGGAAAAGATTTTGATTAGACATTAAAATAATAAAAAGTACAATTTTACGGGATATGAGCTATGATTCAACAACATTCATTATTTTTCTTTTCGACTTCGGAGCAAAGTTATGGAGGATGCATTTTTTGTTTATCGATATTCATTAATTTCCTTTTCCGAGGCAAGCTACCTTATGTGAAACATTCCTTCAAAATTTATTGCGGCTGGGAAGTTGGTGATTATTTTCTTTATATACTCCTTGGTAGTGAAATTGCAGAACACAAGGCGCTTTATAAATTTCTAAATTTGGAATCTTGGATGAGAGAATGGGTCTTCTAGTAGCTGAGGGATCATCAAATGAGAACCTAGAACCTCTTATCCAGCCAAATTTGGATATGGAGGAGGAGATTCAGTAGGATGTCCTCAGTCATCTTATGTCTTCAACATGGGATCATGCTACCAGTTACGCTGGATACCAAAGCGACATGTTCAAACTTGAAGTAGAACATGACAAGGCGGAGATGCGCGCCATTTTTGATGATCATGGCTTCGACTAAGATGGGTTCCAGGAGGAGATGATCTGGTTATTTTCTGGTCTACGCATTGACTGATCTTTTTTTCTTTGTGGATAGTTTATAGTATTATACTATAACATATTAACAAATTACTATTATTCTATTAGTATTAGGATATGTAAGAGTCGACTGTCAGACTGTCGAACTAGGATTTTGTAATTTCCTCTGAAAGGTAAATGGATCTTTGGAAAAAATTTGTTACTTGTAATCTGTAAATATGAAATTCAAATGTACTTTTCATTTTTGTTTTGGAAATGGTTGGAAGCTTGTCGCTTCTCCTTCTGGGGAAACCACAACCGTTCAGAACTGCAGTCGCTCAGTGAATCTCAATTAGTGATTAAGTTACCAGTATTATGTATACCTAATACTAGTTTTTGAATTTAATAGTAATACTGTATACAATGTACATATGAGAACTAGAAGACTCTTTTTCAAAGTGTTACTATTTTTAGTTTTACACATTATTTGCTAATACTTGAAATTTCAATACTAAATAGTCAATACAGTAACATGTTACGTGAATCATGAAATTGAACAATAGTTTTATAAATTGAAAAATATGTAAATTGTACTTATTAATTAACTTGAACTTTGAAGTATCTGTGAGTGTGAACTATGATTCTATATAAAAATTTAAATACCTATTAATTGATTCAGAATGCTAAATCACGAAGTTACGCTAGGCTTTTTCAGAACTTCTCAACGGTTAATTTATAATGATGGTGATGGGTTCCGAAGTTACGCCTGTCTTTTTCGTAACTTCTCGGTTAATTTATTATGATGGAGAAGGGTTCCAATGTTATGTCTGGATTTTTCATAACTTCTCAATGGTTAATTTATTATGATGGTTATGGGTTCCAAAGTTACACCTGGCTGTTTCGTAACTTCTCAACGGTTAAGTTTTTATGATGCTGATGGGTTCTGAAGTTACACCTGGATTTTTCGTAACTTCTTGGTTAAATTATTATGATGGAGAAGGGTTTCGACGTTACGTCTGACTATTTTTTAACTTCTCAATGGTTAAGTTTTTATTACGGTTATGTGTTCTGAAGTTACGCCTGGCTGTTTCGTAACTTCGTAACTTCTTAACGGTTAAGTTTTTATGATGGCATTGGTGAATCAGTGATTGGTATAGGGACCTAACCTCCTAGGGTAATTTCGTTAAGATGCCAATTATTTTCTCTTGGATCACCACCAAATCTATGCTGGAAGTGACATACTGACAGTTGACAGTGACAATGTACACTTTTCTAAAAAAGGTAATTACTAATTTCATGCGTGTGCACTTGATGAGATTTTAATGTTTAATAGAGTAGGTACGAGGTCAGGTGGCCTCACTGGCCTGGTTATTAATTTTTTGTGAGTTGATTATTAGTTATTAAAGATGGTTCAGGTTCACACTTCAGAGCACATCCATAATTTTCAGAGTTAAAGTGCAACAGAGTTACAGAGAGTTGAAACCTACAAGTGCAGAAAAGGAGCTTACTGCTTAGACTTTAGTATACATAAAGAATGGAAAAACAAGGATCTCCTGATGTTGGTGTAGTACCGGAAAAGAGTTTTCCTTCAAGAACAAAGAGGCCAAACATATACGCTAAAGAATGGATGAAACTATTCCCTGGATCCTAAAATTTGCAATCAGCTAACGCTTATGAATGGACAGACCCTTATGCATTCTGCAGGGATGTTGTCTGCCCAAACACAACTGGGTATGAGCTATTCATGTATTTCTATAACAATAGATTGAGAGGCCCTCCTGTTTCAAACCCATGGGAAAGGAACTTGGGAAATTTGATAGTACCTGAGGTATTTTTGGATGTAGACCTCATGAAAGCCCTAATTGAAGCATACAATCCAGTGACACAAGCTTTCCACAAGTAAGACAAGTCTATACTTTGCATGTTAGACAAAGCAACTTTTATTCAAGATTTCAACCTTCAGGGACCTCTGAGCATGGATATTGACCTAGAAGAAGAGGCAGACCTGTTTCATAGACAAAAAGGTTACTACACTGGAAGGGTTATGAAGAGGCATATTCCTAGACACAATAAAGAGGCAGGGTTGTTTCCGAAGAAGGTTGCAGAATTATTTGATATTGAGCTTTTTTTTACCTATTTCCAGAATACCATCTATGGTCTACACAAAGTTATTGGAATAGTTGGAGGTTTGACAGTGACTCCTGACATTTATGTCATGGCTACAGTTGTTCAGGACCTGTAAACCAACAAGGAGTTTGATTATGTGGGGCACATAATCAATGTAATGCATGCTGAGTTGATGACAACAAAGACTGATTTGAAAAACTTCAAGTTCAATCACTACTCCATGTTGATGCACCTGATCCTCTATTGCAATATTGGGTACATTAACCCAGAGTTCATCAATGAGATCGAGAATGTAGGAGGAACTATTCCGCTTCAGCTCTAGACCAAGTTATGGGATAGAAGTTACCATTTATCTAATTCCATTACTTTTTATTGTGATTTTGTGGATCCAATAATGAACATGTTAAGTATTGTGAGGAATATATTTCCTTTACTAGTTAGAAAATTGCTTAGACCCGTAGCATTTAAAATTGACAATGAAATTAACCACAATTGGGGTGATATGTTTATTTTTAAGAATTTTTTTGTTATAAG
>MU226802.1:121174-246758 GCA_018584345.1 Thuja plicata | reverse complement strand
TATACATATACATATACACACACACAAAAAAATAAATAAAATACATATACATATACACACACACAAAAAAAAAAATAAAAAAATCTTAGATTCCTTCTTAAACATAAATACATATCCGGTAGGGTAAGTACACCAAGATGGTGTGCAAAAATATGGCCACCCACAAAAAAAAAACAAAAAAAACCCCTAATACGATTGTCTTACTTTAAATTCAAATAACCTGATTTTGCTTAGGTTTGGTAAATCCTTAAACCAAGAACAAGGATAGTTAATAGGTTTGGATAACAAAGCTGAGGCTTGGGAGATTTATTTCCCTTCATTTCCCTCTTTTTTACACGTGTTTTGTTCTTTGAAATAAGTTTCCCAACTTCTTCATCATCATGTTGACACATCATCAATTGAGTATTTATAAAAGCATCACCATAATTTTACACATCTTTTGAGCTTTCTAACTATATTTTTTTTTGTATTTTTGGACAACATTAACAAATTATAGTTTAATTTGTTTTACGAGTGTCTCTATAGTTCTTAGAGAGATATGTGTACCAATTTTATAATACCTTTTAATATGCCTAACCAAATTGAAAACAAATTATATAATATTGTTGTGCACTTGATTCTTTACACTTTAAAAAAAAAGAAATTTGCATTTTTAATTGTTTTGATGCCAGTTATGTTTCACACACGAACAAACATATGGTTTTCAGGATGTGCCCACTTCAAAAAATCATAAAAAAAAATACTCAACAAAAATTACAAAAATTAGACAACTTCTAGCTCACTCTTAACTATCTTTCTACCAAAGGATTTTTCAAATACTAAATCTAACTATGTTTTTTTTATGCACACACTAGATACTATATTATTTTTCTAAAAAAATCAAGAATAGTTTATGTGCACATAGGATTTGTACCTCTTAATAATATCTATTTTTTAAAAAATTTAGTAGTTTAGCAACTAGATTCAGAGTACTATAGTTCTTTTTCTTTTCACATCTTCTAATTTTGAGTGCATGACTCTCAAATTTCTCTTCCAAGTTTAGGTTTACCCAATTTTAGAAAAAAAGTGGCCACTTATATCCCCTTTTTTTCACACCATCTTGGTGCACTTACCTTGTAAGTTCTATTTTTTGATAGATGTCATGAAACAAGACTCCTGAAACTGTTGAAGGGAGGCTATCAAAACACATAAATAAAAAAAATAATGTGATACTTTTGTAGTCCATTAGATAGAGATAATTGTGCTAATTGAATCAGTTGCCAATGTTTTTTTGATTAGGGTAAAAGCAGGTTTTGAAGGGGCCCTGAAACCCTGTGCAAGAAGATTTTGGCAGGAATCTGAAACTAGTCTAAAATGAAACTCTTCTAAAGAATATACATTTCAAACCAACAAACCAAAGACAGAAAACTGCCAGCAACTAACCAAGATGAGACTCTAAAACCCCAGCTGCCCAAAGAACAAGCAAAATCCTTACACCATTAGTTTAATTGGAGTATTAAAACTCCCTAGATAGAAATATAGAGTTTTATCATGGGTCCCTAAACCAACAATACCAACACAATGGAGCACCATTGCCCCAATCCCAACCTTTAGCCCTAACAAAAAAAAACCAGCCTCCAGAATGGGCCCTTGAAAACTATTAGCTTCCACCTACAGGCACCAGCCATCCACGCACAACAAACAACACAAAGAAAAAAATTTGAGAAAACCACAATTTCCGTCTTTCTCCTCATTAGTAATAGGTCTAATATATTCCAACACCAAAAGGATTCCTCCAGCACTATTTTGGATTTTCAACACAACCCACTCAATCTGTAAAAAAATAATCCCCAACCATTTCTAGCAAGATCTCATGTAGCTACATGAAAGAGGTGACCACACTCCACTACCAAAAATCTCCTCCCAACAGTCGCATACTTCCTCAATAGGTTGATCCTTCCCCTCAATAGAATCTTCCACCTCAATAGGAAGTGAGGGAGAAGAGAATTGAAGAACAGTAAGACACCACCTCCAAGAAGCCACACGAAAGGATCCTGCCTCAATAGGGTTATACTCCACCTCGATAGGAGTATAATGCAGAGGAAATAATCTAAAAAGGGGTTCATCCCTAAAATATAAAGCTTCTAGCAATAGGGGATAACCAAAAACAAGTCAAATCAGCACATTAAAATATGAAAAGAAATAAAATACCCAAATAGGGTCTAGCCATTCATCCATCATGAAATGGGCAAACCACCAACCAAGATTTACACTGGCTTTGCATTTGGGCTTCTCTTCCACAGCCAAAATATTCACTCTTCCATGAGTTGTGCATAAAAAATAGAAAAGAGTTCATTGAGAACAATGGGGAGGTGTCTCGCAAGCACAACCTACTCTCCTCCCTAACTCTTCCACCGAGACCTGCAAGGGTCTCCCCACTGCATAGTCCATGACATTCTCTCCAGGACCATAAGATGACCTACTGAGAAAAATAGATCTTCTAAAAAGAAGAAACCCCACATCGGTAAATCTGTTCTCTACATCGAGATGCAGGTCTCTTAAAGGTTGAAAGCTAGAAGAGATAGAAGTATTTAGGCTTGCACAACCCATTTCCCTACTAGACTGAGAGGAACCATCCAAAGTAGAAATCCCAGGAAAAAAACCCTCAAAATATAATAATAAACACAATGGATGTCCCCAGAAACCTATCTCACAGGAGTATTGGAAGTAACCTCTCTCTCAGCTCTCAATGGCTTCCAATGATAATGTCTTCCATCATTCCCTCGATGAGGAAACATGGAACTCTCCTTCCCCAAAAGATGAAAGAAGGCCTAGAAGAAACCCCTAACACCATCAAAGATTATGCAGGTGGCAGAAATATCTCCCCCACCAATGCAGACAATGAAGGTGCCTCCTCCATCGACCTTGCCTTTGCCATCTCCCTCATCATCTTCTCCCTCTGCCCCTCCCTCACCTGCTAATCCCCCCTCCTACACCTTGTTGAGAGTTGTTTTTACACAAGCCATCTTGCTAGGATCTCGAGATTCGATTTCCTCTCTTGAAAGAATAACGAAGTTATTCCCAAGGTTCTCCAGGGTCGGGTCACAACCTGCTTGGTTACTCAATTGAAGACAAATGTGAATGTTCAAAAGGATGCCTTTTCTAGTACGTTCAAGACATTAAACTGCAAAACAATCTTTAGTACTATTTTTGGGGTTTTCTATTTTAACAAGATTTACGTTTAACTAAAAGTGCAATTTTGTATTTCAAGATGATTACTTTCAGATTTAAGATAGAATTCAAAGGAGCAAGGTAACAAGAAATAAATTAAATTACTGAAATGAAATCCTAAAGACATAAATTTTTGTAAACCCTTCCTTGCGAATTAAATGATGGAGATATTTGGAACAAACTCAAGAGGTATAAATTAGACAAAGTCGCAATTCTATACCCAATGGATGTAGGCGTTTGGAGAGAAGATGAATTCACTCATGCAAAATATTCAAAATCTATCAAATCATGAAACCACCAAGATATATGCACCCATGAGACAAAATTATTGTTAAGCCCAATAGACGATCCCTTCCGTGCATTCCTCATAGAAAGGTAGATAGACAACAACAAACTCCAACTAAGGTAAATGCGAATTTGAAACACAACAAAACAAAAGGCTCTTTGAAAACAAAGAACAATGTATGCACACATTCACCAATTCACATAGATGGCAGAAATTAACACAACACAAATGAAGCACCAAATGTAGATCTTTATTGCATTAAGAATCCAACGCTATTACATTCATTTTATTACAATATATAGAGTTTTGATCTACCAACTCTGAACGTCAAAATTAGGGCATCAGAGAGTCTAAATTAATGAACACAAGCTAAACTAAAACTTTTCTAAAAAGAAACTATTGCTAATTGATACTAAATAGCTTGCATGGATTTTAAATCCATTTATAATCAATTTTCCATGCAAGAGGGATCAAACTCATTAAGAAAGTAAAGAGAAAGAAGATAGGGTTTCTTTTGAGAACTTGGAGTCTTCTTCTTGATTCTTGGAGTTCTTCCTTGGAATATTCATCTCGAGGTTTTTCTTGAGGTGGTAAATGATAGGGGACCCTTAGTCCTTCCAAAATGAACTCAAGTCAATCATCAATCTGATTTGGAGTTCAAATTCTATGCAAAAAGGTGATCTCGCTGGAAACACTCTGAATTTTGGCCCCCGACCTCTACCCCGAAGTTTTTTTAGTATCGAAAAAATGGCTAAGTGTCGAACTGCTTCTAGAAGTTTGAAATTTTCAGCTCTTTTAGAGGCCAAAAGGAAAAAATGCTTCAAAGGCCAAAAATTCCTAAAACTTGGGAGGCTGAAAGGCCAAAACTGCACTAGCTGACGGGGTTGAAAGGCCAAATTGCCGAAAGGCCAAAACCTTCCTTTGGAGAAAATTTGCTAAGTGTTGAGACTGTTTTCCCCAAAATGCTTAAGGGGTCTAAGGAGTTAGTTTGGGAAGACTTCTGGATGTGCATCCTGGATCCTCTGTATGACCTCTTAAACTTCCTCATAGTTTATCTCCTTCATTTTTACCTTATTGACCATTCGTTCTTGCTTCTCTTTAAATACAGTCAATTCAGAATCAAAGAACTGGATCTCCTCTTCATGTTCTGACATCCTTAACATATCTTCTTTCAAATAGAACAACTATTGTAAGGCCTCCTTGGTATTGATACCTACCAGAATATCCCTGAACTATTTGACAACTTCTTTTGATGGCCGTAAGATATGTTTATCTTCATCTCAATACAAGTCGAGGCCAATTCCTGTGAAGAAAACATCTATTTATTCTACCCACTCCAAGACCTCTTTCTGATTTTCCAATATGGAGGCTTGACATTTCTTATAGACCTTAATTATCTTGGCCATCCATTTGATCCAGGTCTCAAATTTTTTGAGCTCTTCACCTTCATATATTTTTACCAATATCTAGAAACGTTGTTTCCTGATTACTTCTAGGTCTTGGAGGACAACTTGCCATTTTTCTATTTTAGAATCCAAGCCACCTTCTTTCTCCATCAAGTCTATTAAATTTTTAGCTTCTATCAAAATGACCCTGTAAGGTTTAAATACCCGTTTGATAGCCTCTTCTCTGTATCGCTCAAAATCACCTTTCCAATCTGCACTTGCTTGGATAAAGGACGGGGTCAAACCTGCCAACAAGTCTGGGGTGTTATTTTTCTCTAATAATGCCTATAATGAGGCCTCCAAGAAACTTGGATCAATATGACCAACCATTTTTTAAATGAACTTTTTCAAAGCTTCATTCTGTTATGTCAAGAAGTTTATGGTTTCCTCATCCTTGCTCATGAATCCTAGAGCATGCTTAAGCCCTAAGGCTACCAGTGTTTTTCTCCCTTCCCTGGTGGCCTCACCTAAGTCTACCTCTTTGAATGTGTAATCTTCTGTGGTCACTTGTGCCTAAGAGGTGCTAGTAGAAGGAATTGCAACTTGTGCCTTCTAGCAACCCCTAGTGTCTTGGGTAATATAGGATCTTGTCCGTGCTGGTAAGGTGACCCCTATTTGGTTGAAGGCTTTCCCTATAGACACCATATTTGTATCTTCCCCTTCTTCCTCATCTATGTGATTTCTCTTCCTCAACTGAATCTCTTAATTCAACAAGGTAGGTTTACTAAATGTGGTGACTGGCTCATATGGGGCAACATGGAGGACTGAAGCCAAGTTTTGGGACTGTTAGACACCTAGATTTGCACCCTTATCCAAGCTCTCATAGTCTTGGTAATCTAGTGTAACATGGGAATCATCTCAAGGTTGTGGGATGTTTTGCTAACTGAGATGAGACCTTTCGGATTCTAGACCGGTTCCTCTTGATATGTCACCCAAATTTGCTTCTTAACATGAAAGTAAACTCTTGAGGGAAAATGGATAGAAGGAATGCATGAAAGGGAAATAACTGAAAGCAAATTATCCTACTAGGTGATACACGGAAGATGACCTAAATAAAAAAAAATTAAGTAACCTCAGCATGAAACCTTGGAACAAATAGAACACAAATTCCTAGATAGGCTTGCATAAATATTTCATAGAGAGGCCTGAGATAAATAGAGGCTATTCAGGGAAAGAAGTAATTTCACAAACAATAGCATATTCACTATGAGTAGACACAGACTATGACCTACAAACAAACATCAATTTTTGCAACTCAGCATAGGAATGAGACAAAATGATAGGGGACTGTAGAATATTCACAAACTCATCTAAATCAAATCATCCGCAGTAGTACACACTATTGCAAAAATAAAGAGGGTTCCGGGACTCCAATGTTTCTCTAAAAATCATTCAATATATTGTAATTCAGTAAGAGAGACTTAGACAAGAATGTCTAGGGACAGAAAATATGTCACAAAAAGCTTTTACAATATCTAAATATCAATGAAAGATTACAAACTACAGAAATTAGAGGGCAGAAAGAATGCCACATATAATTTGTAAGTTAGGAAAACTCTAAGCTCTAAGCTCTTAAAAATGATATATATACTCCCCAGCATGCAGGCTTGGAGTCTCCAAAAAATGATTAGGGTTACATTATAATATTTTTTCTCTTGAATAACAGAAACCCTAACTGTCCCATCTGTTAGAGGAAATTCTAGAATATCTACTGAAGATTAGATCTATCTTTAAAAAGTAGCTTGTTATAAATGAAAATCTCTGAAAAGGTTGGTGGATCTGATACAAAAGAAGACCTGTCAAAATACATGGAATGAGGTCTTAATTAGGAAATCTAGCTTGAGTCAATTCGGCCATACTATTTGTAGAGCATATGCCAGAAATTAGATTGCCCCTTCAGAAAAGCTGACTCAACCCTTACTCCTCCTGAAAGGTCACCCCTTATCCATGTAATCCTCTACCAGTCGGCTCTGTCATAACTATTTAAATATGATCTGCAAAGATATTTGAATTTTAAATATTTGCATGACAACGGTCACAGCTGGCACCGATATCTGTATCGACAGTTGAGATCAAAATCGGATTTTATTTTCAAAATGTAGCCATAGATAGCTTACTCTACCCAGGCTCCACATTATAATCTTAGGTTACCTTTTCCTCCTCATCGCTGAATCTCCCAACTATTCCCTTTAACCTTAGTTGCATCATGAGACTCGGCGACAACGCAGTCTAGCAATCTCCTTACCTTTTCATTAACTCTGCATCTTTTCAGAGATCTAGTGACAAAGGCAATCTCATAACCATGAAATAGAATGGAATATCCCATTGTGGTTATGAGACATAGAGACTGAAGGTGTATAAAATATGGGCCTATCAAGACACATGTTCCCCTGTTATTTGTTTACCATAGCCTTGTCACCTCTTTCACTTACATCAGCACTGACCTTAACTCAACCCATTCCTAACCATGGAGAATCTGGAGACTCAAAAACTGAGTAATCTTGAAGTCTCGTAAAGATTTTCTAACCTTGAAGTTTATCACGAGACCGCTTGACTGAAAAGGACTTAACCTTATCTTTCCTTTTACCTAAGTTACACCCATGGGTTGAGAAAACACTTTAGTCACATGATCTCATGACACTTTATTAACCTTGGGTCATACCGGGAGACTACACGACTAAAGGAAATCTTGGGGTCGCCGGACAAAATAGAATATGCTTTCTTCCTTATGTGACTTAGAGACTAAATGTAATGCTAAATGTGCACAGAAAACTTTCAAGGAACTTAAGTGACCCAAAAAGGTAATGAGAAAATAGAACGAGAAATGGCCGAGTTAGGGTTTTATCATGAAATGCTTAGGATTTTCATACTTAGATTATTTGCATAGACAAGGAAAAAATAGGGAACTGAAAAGATATGCAGAGAATACGACCAAGACCAAAAAATTTAAGGTCTTTTCCATAGGCTGGGATCAATCCTCATGGGAGCCTCATTTTACTCCACCTGATGAGGAAAATTTGGGTAACATTGTTGGTGATTTCTGCAGGATGTCTGCCTGCTAGACATTGAGAACCAGTAGCCTCTGAACCATTTCATTGGGCATGGAGTCATTTCTATGAACATAACCCTCCTTTGATAGAGAAACAAATATGAAACAAAAATTATGTGCACAGGCACTTCTTGAAAAGTTGGGAAGTTACACTAGAAAGCTTTGAAAGAAAATAGGAAATCTAATCTACCCTAAGTTAACTAGTGAAACAAACTTGGTTAAACAAAACCATTCACTGGACTGCTAAAGTAGCTTCCTTTTTTGATTAAAACACTTTGTAATACATGCATAAGGACAACTAAAAGTAAATGAGGCATGTATAGATTTGTCAAACAATGATAATCCACCTCTACAAAAATGAGATCAAATTCACTTACCTTAATCTGATCATGTGAAGGTACCTCAACAAACTCCATTTGGGTTAGGTATCTGATAGGGCAGCCCCTTGAGATTTTGAAGGTAGAAAATTTCTTTCTGGCATCTTTCCTCTTTTCATAGTTGTCCTCTTCCACTATGGAAACCCATGTCATCTCCTCCTTAATGGTCAGAAAACTGTCATCCTCTTCCTCCAAACTGGCCAAAAGCTCATCAAAGCTGTCAAGATCCTAACGATCTAAAATTGGCTCGCAATTTTGATTAGGTGACAGATCCTTTGAAAGAGAGTAATCCAAAATTGGACCCTCTTTAGAAGAAATACAACTCTAAACTCCCACTCCAAGGAATAGGGGTTCATCATTCAGCCCTTCAGAAAAAATCCTTATGATCTCTGAAAAATCACACTCTTCAAAGCTTTTTCCAATGCTCTCCTTTTGCTGTTGCAAAGTTATAGGGGTAGTCATAGAAATAAATTCATCATCCTGCTCAATGAAATTAGGCATCTCATCCATCAAGTTCATAACATCTTCCTTGATATCCAACATCTTCTGATGTTGCACCTTTTGCCCTGACTAATTTTTTGTCATAAGAAATGAAATGGCCTCTGCCTCCTCATCAACAAAGATGGGTAGTCCCTCAAATAGGTTCAAAAAGATATCATCTTGAATATCCATCTCCATCTTCTCAGCCTAGTGTCCCAGTTCATCATAATCCTTACTGAGCTCTGAAGTCCCTGACCTCATCTCCTCTGCATCATCATAAAGAAGTTTAGCTATCACAAGCTCTGGCCCTTATACTAATCTAGTATCCTTGCAAAGGCTTGGCATTTGAAAACCAAGAGGTAGAGATGGCCATTTACATAGAGGTTCATCACCTTGAGGGAGAACAGAGGTCTCTTGGGGTGAATCATCTCCTTGAACAAACTATCCTGATTGATTAGTGGGCTGATCTTTAATCACAGGTTCTTGAGCATGAGCCTTTCCCCTAAAACTTGGAATATGTAGTTGGAGGGGCTTAAGGGAAGACATATAAGGCACATCTACTTTGAATATTGATAAGTCAAAGCCTGCACCTCTTTGGAATTTCTCTACCCTTGTTGTAACCACTTCTCTAGGCTGTTGATGTTCCAGAGGTGGCTGCAAGTGCTCTGTTGGCTTTTGTGCTTCAAGAAGGGCCTTGAAGCTTGGAAATGAATTACTTGTAGGTTCCTCATGTGTAGGATATGGGAGGAAATGATACCTCCAATTTGGAATCTCAGGCCCAAGGGCTTCCCTTTCAGCAATTTGAGCTTTCAACTTTGCTGACAAAACTTCAGCTTGGCAATTGAGATCTTCTTCAAATTGCTGCCCATGAAGCATCCCAATCTCTGGGATATATGCTTGTAAGGTTATTTATTCATGGTAGGTGGTTGAACCTTGAAAATATCCATGAGTTTCTATATATTTCTTCTCATAGGCTTGAGTTTCCATATCTTTCTGCAAATTCTTTATCTCAGATATTTGCTTGATCATGTCAAGCGCTTTAGCTTTTATCTTTCCTTGTTCTCTCATAAACTCTGAGATATGAGGCTGCTACCCAATGGGCTAAGAAAGGGAGGGTGGGAGGTAAGCATGGTGAGCCAATTTCCTATGCATTAACATCTCTTGTTGTGCCTTTAGTGCCAATGGGTTTTCTCTTTGGAGGGCTTGCTCATAATCTCTTAGAAGAGCATAATCATCTGGGGCATGTTGGATATACTGATGGCCTTGTATAGTATGGAAACTTGGGGTAAAATTAGGCCTTCGAGGGCTTTGGTATAGCTGATGACTAGCCCACTGAATACTATTATTATAATAAGAAAGAGGTAACCTAACTGTTCATAGTGACCTGACATGTCTACTCATACAGTTAGCTGGAATTTTAAAATGTGTGAAAGCTTGGAACTTACCAGCACTTTGATCTTTGAAACTAGTAGACCTTTGGAGTCGCCAGATATGTAGAAGAATGACCTCTTCTCATTCTAAATCATGTCATCAACATATCAATGATATCATGACTTGCAAGATAAAATTGTTTATGGAGTCCCACCGGGCATGCCAGAACTGTTAGACACCTAGATTTTCACCCTTACCCAAGCTCTCCTAGTCTTGGTAATCTAGTGTAACATGGGAATCATCTCAAGGTTGTGGGACCTTTTGCTAACCAAGATGAGACCTTCGGATTCTAGGTCGGTTCCTCTTGATATGTCACCCAAATTTGCTTCTTAACATGAAAGTAAATTCTTGAGGGAAAAGGGATAGAAGGAATGCATGAAAGGGAAATAACTGAAAACAAATTATCCTACTAGGTGATACACTGAAGATGACCTGAATCATAACACATTAAGTAACCTCAACATGAAACCTTGGAATAAATAGAACACAACTTCCTATATAGGCTTGCATAAATATTTCATAGAGAGGCCTGAGATAAATAAAGGCTATTCAGGGAAAGAAGTAATTTCACAAACAATAACATATTCACTATGAGTAGACATAGACTATGACCTGCAAACAAACATCCACTTTTGCAATTCGGCATAGGAATGAGACAAAATGACAGGGGACTATAGAATATCCATAAAATCATCTAAATCAAATCATTTGTAGTAGTACACACTATTGCAAAAATAAAGAGGGCTCCGGGACTCCAATGTTTCTCTAAAAATCATTCAATATATTCTAATTCAGTAAGAGAAATTTAGACAAGAAAGTCTAGGGACAGAAAAGATGTCACAAAAAGCTTTTGCAATATCTAAATATCAATGAAAGATTACAAACTATAGAGATTAGAGGGTTGAAAGAATGCCATGGATAATTTCTAAGTCAGGAAAACTCTGAGCTCTAAGCTCTTAAAACTAATATATATACTCCCCAGCACGCAGGCTTGGAGTCTCCAAAAAATGATTAGGGTTACATTATAATATGTTTTCTCTTGAATAATAGAAATCCTAACTATCCCATCTGTCAGAGGAAATTTTGGAATATCTACTGAAGATTAGATCTATCTTTGAATATTAGCTTTTTATAAACAAAAATCTCTAAAAAAGGTCGGTGGATCTGATACGAAAGAAGACCCATTGAAATACATGGAATAAGGGCTTAATTAGGAAATCCATCTTGAGTCAATTCGGCCATACTATTTGTAGAGAATATGCCAGAAATTAGATTACCCCTTCAGAAAAGCTGACTGAACCCTTACTCCTCCTGAAAGGTCACCCCTTATCCATCTAATCCTCTGCCAGTTGGCTCTTTCATAACTATTTAAATCTGATCTGCAAAGATATTTGAATTTTAAATATTTGCATGACAACGGTCACAGTTGGCACGGATATCTATATAAATGGTTGAGATCAAAATCTAATTTTATTTTCAAAATGTAGCCATAGATAGCTTACTCAACCCAGGCTCCACATTATAATCATAGGTTACCTTTTCCTCCTTGTCGCTGAATCTCCCAAATGTTCCCTTTAACCTTAGTTGCATCATGAGACTCAGCGACAATGCAGTCTCGCAATCTCCTTACCTTTTCATTAACTCTACATCTTTTCGGAGACCTAGCGACAAAGGAAATCTTGTGACCGTCAAATAAAATGGAATATCTCATCGTGGTTAAAAGACCTAAAGACTAAAGGAGTATAAAACATGGGCCTATCAAGACATGCATTCCCCTATTATTTTTTTACCATTGCCTTGTCACCTCTATCACTTACATTAGCACTGACCTTAACTCAACCTATTCCTAACCATGGAGAATCTGGAGACTCAACGACTGAGTAATCTCAAAGTCTTGTAAGGATTTTCTAACCCTAAAGTTTATCATGAGACCGCCCGAATGAAAAGGACTTAACCTTATCTTACCTTTTACTCAAGTTATATCTGTGGTTTGAGAAAACACTTTAGTCGTAGGACCTTATGATGCTTTATTAACCTTGGGTCACGCTGGGAGACTACACAAATAAAGGAAATATCAAGGTCACCGGACAAAATAGAATATGCTTTCTTCCTTACGTGACTTAGAGACTAAAGGTAATGCTAAATGCGCACACGGAACTTTCAAGGAACTTAAGTGACCCAAAAAGGTAATGAGAAAATAGAATGAGAAATGGCTGAGTTAGGGTTTTACCATGAAATGCTTAGGATTTTCATACTTAGATTATTTGCATAGACAAGGAAAAAATAGGGAATTGAAATAATATGCAAAGAATATGACCAAGACCAGAAATTTAAGGTCTTTTCCACAGGCTGGGCTCAACCCTCATGGGAGCCTCATTTTACTCCACCTGTAGCCAATTTTACCAGATGAGGAAAATTTGGGTTACAGGGGTACCTCGGGGTCACTTCTTTCTCTAACCCTTCTTCCTATTCCCTTGTTTGTTCACACTCTCCCTCATTCATTTCTTCTCCTTGTCCATCTCCTTCTTGCCTTCCCTCTTCTACCTTTTCTTCTTTTGCTGCCTGATCTTGTCTTTCCTTGTCTTGGTCTTCATCTCCTAAGGAGCTAATCAAAACTTCCATATTAAGACTGGTCATTACTTTTAGTGTGGTTCTGAAAGGTGACACAACTTTTGCACTTACTGACCCTCCAAGGGTTGGGATAGAGAAAGGAACATAGATTGATGGTGGTGGAGTAGGTGTAGGAAGAGTTGGAATGGGAAATGGGAGAGTAGTAGTTGGAGGCAGAGTTGGTGTTGGAGTTGGGAGAAATGGTGGTGGAGTAGGAATTGGAGGCAGGAGAGTAGTTGGTGGAGTGGGAATGTGAGGTGGTGGAGTGGTAGCAAGAGTCTCTCCTATGGCCTTATCCCCGGTCATGTCTTGGGCTATTGGGGCATCTTTATTTCTAGGCCCTTGGTCTGTGTTGGAGCTCACCTTTGTAATAGGCACGTTCGGTGCTAGATTGGTGAACTGAGTGGGAGGTGGAGTGAGGGTCACCTAGGGCTGGAAGAGTGATGGATCTCCTATGTCATACCCTATTGCATAATATGATGTTTCTTTCCCTTGGTCTGAAAATCCCTCTAGACCTTCAAAGTCAGATATCTGGAATTCATCTGATCCCAAGGCCTCCAAAGGATTGTCTTATTCCTTAGGGTCCTCTTTATGTTTCCCGGTAGTTTCCTTTTCCTTCCTCTTTTGAGATCTTTTCCTTTTGACTAGAGGTACTTATTCCTCTTCTTTTGGTTCCTCCTGCAAGGTTTCTAGTCAGGGAGATGCAGAAGCTCTCTTACTTTTATACGTTTTCTTACCATTTTTGGTAGTAGGAGGAGATTGGCTAGAAGTGGAAGGGCCTTCATCTTGTGGGGCTTGTGATGACTACACCTGAGGATCTATTTTTCCAATCATTCTATTCTTTGGAGCTTTGTTCCTCAGATTTGACCCATACTCTACTGCACATTCATGGCCATACACTGTGCTTGTATTCTATGGTGGCACTTTCTTATATTGTGGTACTATATTTTTCTCCCCACACTGTTTATTTAAATTCTTGGGTGGATCCATTAATGTCTTCACCAGGATTGGATCCATCTTATAAGGCCTTAGGATCCAAGTTTTAGTTGTTCGGAGCACATGCCTAGCTTAGAATTCAAGGTCATCATTCTCATCTTTATCAACTTCGAAATTCATGATAGGCCTATCATATATCTTATCTAAAGTGTAAATTGCCTATAATACCCTCTTTGAATCATTTTCCCAAACCTTCAGGAGAATTGAGGTCTTCAAAGTATCCTGTGTAAGGGTAAGGGACATCCTACAATAGTCCCTGATCCTAACCTCATGATCATCTACATAATTGATCCAGTGATCTTCAATATGTGGTTCATGGATATTGTACCTACCAATGATGTGGCTATATGTACCTATTGGGTCAAACCTAGGCCAGACTATTTTGTAAAGTTGAAGTGGGAATTCATCCCATTTGAAGGTTAAGGATTTGAAAACCTTCATATCCTATAGAGTGTATGGGCCCATAAGAATAAAGAAGTCCCAACAATGTTTTTTCTTGTGCTTTATATGCTCATAGGCATCAGCGAGCTGTCTAGCCATTTCTAAAGTTATTATCCAATCAGATGGATATCAAGGTAACTTCTTAGGTTTAAAAGTAGACCCTACCACCTAGATGTATGTGAATGTCTTATATTATATGTAGTAGGCCCCAATGGCCCTCACCTTGGTGGCTGCTTCCTTTGACACCCTATTCATAAAATCACCTTGAATGGATCAGATGATTGCGAAGATGAAGGAATCCTTGACTATCCTGTAGTCAAGGCTATCTTCTGACATGTTTTTTCCTATTCATTAGCTGTGGGTATACAATGTGGGGCCATACATTCAGATCATTTATGTTCCCCCTCTTGGTGAGTCGTGGGTAGTTTTCTTGTGCTGCTAATAAGTACACCACGTAGGTACTCATATAGAATTTGGGATTGTTATTTACTGCAATCAACTATTCATCCAACCTGTCACTAATGATGGTGCCCCATTCAAACCTAGACTTATAGCCTCTGATCTTGTCTGTTAGGAGGATCATCCAATTCTCCAACTGGATGGACTGAGGTAATCTATATACCCAACTTAGTAGTGTTATTGCTTCTTGGATATCATCTTTCATGTACCCCCTCCTGAGGTCTATCTTATCCTGTTTGTTTTTGGGGAGAGGTTGCTTGAGGTAGTTTTTATTGACAATATCATATGCCTATTCCCCTTTGTTGTTGACCCATCTGTTGCCTTTCTCAATGAAGAAGTCATAGAACTTGTCTATGTCTTTATGGAGGTGGAAGACCTCTTCTATGATATCTGATATAATGTCCATTACTACCTGTCCCTTTGTATTTTGGAACACCCTTTTATCTAAGTTGTAGTGGTTAGCCAAGGTCATGATCAGCTCAGATGATGTGACAACCACATGGTGGGCTTTTGCATTGAATAGGTCTATTAGGACTAGTGAGGTGCAATCCTCAGATCTCCTAGCTGGTTGGGATCATCTTGTCAGGAACTGATCCCAGTCTACATTCCTGATGTCAGTATCGATGATCTCAATATTCTTGTTGCCAATATTTCAAGGGGGTGTTCCCCTTTTATAGGTACTTCATTGGTGATGTAGTCCATTTCTCAGGCATTCCTGCAAGGATTATGCAAGTATCAGTGTTTTATTTGAAGAAGAAACTAAAAAAAATAGGAAAGAACTGATTAATCTAGGAAAATAGAAGTAAAAACTCTTTAAGTAGCTAGAAATTCAGATTTCACACTTTCAGCCTTTTCGGGATTTCAGACGCCAAAAACTGGTTTAGACTCTGAAAGGGCCAAAAGTGCAAAAGAGCAGTCAGTGATGAGGAGAGAGACATGTTCAAATTTTTAGTGTGCAAAAGTACAAAAGGGTTCTTCAGACTCTAAAAGTCCGACCGGGATCTGAGACTCTGAAAGTTCAAACTCTACAAGGAAGACAACACCTATGGAGATTTAGACTTGTTGGTGTTTTAGATTTCTTAGAGGTTTGAAAGGCTGAAAAGGATGAATCTCTGACGAGCACTTGGGAAACAAAGACCCGACCTAGTTTTTGGCCTTTGAGAGGCCCAAAACCTGTGACAAAGGTTGCGAGAGAAGAAAAAAGAAAACCCAAAGGGGGAAAACATAGACAACATTGAGAACTAATGAGACAAGGAGAGGCCTCCCCTACAAGGTCAAGGGTGCAAAGAAAACCCTAAGGATTTGGGGGGGGAGGTGTACTAGACCAAACAAACACCCAAAACGCAAAAGAAAACCTAAACCTAACAACAAAAGACAAGGAAAACAATGAGAAAACCTACCTTGAGAGCTAGGAATGGAAGATGGGGGCAAGAGGCTGTAGGGGAAGAGAAATCAGCCAAGAGGAGAGAAATTGATGAAATGGCAAGTCACTGGGTGCTCAAAAGATGCCAGAGAACAAAACAAAAAGTGAAGGTCATTTAGGGCTTTAAGCCCTTATATAGCCCATGGGGGGATGTCATCACTTTTCAGTGTTTTGGTGTCTGAAACACCGAAAAGTCCATAGGTAGACATTTTTGGCCTTTCATTGGTTTCAAAGGCCAAAAACACAAAAAGGTCCATGCTTCGGCCTTTCAATGGTTTCAAAGGCCGAAAACACAAAAAGGGCCGTGCTTCAGCCTTTCAGCCATTTCAGAATTTTGGAGGATTTTAGGTCCTCCAAAATGCAGAAAGGGAAAAAATGCCAAAAAAGTGTCTTGACTTTGTTCAACAAGATGATAATGAGACCCGTTTGTGAGGGAACAGGAAAGGGGGCAGACTCAAAAGAACAAAAGACACAAAAAAGGGGGGTCCCCATGGCCAGAGGACTAAAATGGGGTGTGTGTTGTGGACCCACAACAAATAGCCCCGAAAAAAGAAGGAATGACCAATGCATTTCTTCATCATCAAGGATCTTTTGGGTTGTAATTTTTTAGTAGAATGAAAACCAAGAGATGTATGAGTTAACTATCTTTCAATGACTTCCAATTCTAAAGTTTCTGCTAGTCTCCCTAGTGTGTGTTCATCTGTGTTTATTCCTTGACCTTTGATTATGGTAACCTGAGCATTCGTCAGCTGTTCCCAACCTTTGCCATGTAGACCAAGGCTTCCTAGAAAGAGCTTTTCTACCAGTTAGGCATTCATAGCCCCAAAAAAGTTTTCCCTAAATCTCAAGTATATCCTTGCTCTACTGCCAGCTAGGCATTCATAGCCCTGGTAGAGATTGTCATAGTCACCCTAGTCTGCTAGGCTATAGCCTTTTTCTTGAGAGTTCTTGTTCTTTGGACAGTTTTTATTATCCTTTGCTAGGTACATGAAATGTATCCCACTTGGATGTATGTTTATTCCATGTGCTCAGGTCCATATTTTCTTCTCTAATTGATCCAAGTAGCGATTAGGCTGTGCTACCCAGATTCCACACTCGTGACCTCTTCGGGCCACTTTTATTTTCATGTGTTCTTATTTTCTTTATTCAACTATTTCTCTTCTTTTATTTTGCTACTGCCTTTGCATTCATTCAGACTTGGGTTCTAAGATCGGTGGGTACCTTAATCCACTCACTAATGCTGGTTGCAATTGATGAACACTTGAGAAAAAATGTTCTTGGGTGCCATTTTTTAATGTGTTTTGGTGATTAGGATGACCGAGCTTTCAACCTTTTCCTGTTTGCCAATGATAAATTCCACCACTTTGTCTTTTGGAGTGTTCTCTGTGCTATATGTTGCCTTGGAGAATTTGACTAAGAAATACCTCTGCTCCTACTTAGGAACCACTTGGAATGAATCCAAGACACACTTGACCCAAAGAAAAATGAGCCCTGACAAGAAGGATGAACGACCACGGACAAAAGAAAGGACTGACGGCGGGGACAACAAAGAAGAAAAGAAAACAAAGAAAGAACAAAGGATTATGATACAAGGGACAGAAGGTAGTCCCGCTTGGGATCCAAAATAATGTTTGAGAAATTTCCCATTTACTTGAAATGGGGTCAACTCTCCATATAAGGTGTTGATCCTAAAAGTGGTCTCCCCCAAGATTTGTGATATCTGATAAGGGCCTGTCAACAATTTTTAGAATTTGGTGTGGCTGCCCGACTTTTCTTTTGCCTTATCCCACATGAGGAAAAGGTCAAAGATCCTGAAGGCTTTAATGGTGGCTCTATTGTTAAACCACCACTTTATGATGACCTGGTGCTTTGACACATTCTCTAGGGCCAATGTTTGTTTCTCCTCTAGGTTGAGGAGATCCATGAGTTTGACTTGTACTCGATCTTCACCTCCCACGTACTGGTCCATAAATCTCAAAATTGGGATTTTTAAGTTCATAGGGAAGAATGGATGCAAGCCATAAACCAGTTGGTATGGGGATGTCCCTAGAGCTTTCTTGATCCTCACCCGGTCGGTCCATAGGGCATATTTTATTTTTGTGTGCCAATCCCAGGGATTGTCATCTAGGAGATGTTTGATCATTGTTGTCAAGTTCTTGTTGGTAGACTCTGCTACTTCATTTCCTTGTGGATAATAATTAGAGGAGAATTTGAGGATTACCTAGTTTTTGAAGGCCCATTATGTGAGTGAGGCAGAGGAGAAAGAGGGAGCATTGTCACATACCAGATAGAATGGCATTCCAAACCTAGTTATGATGCACTCCTCTAAGAACTTGGTTACGACCTTTGTGGTGCAATTTTTTAGTGCTTGAGCCTCTGTCTAGTGTGTACAGTAATCGGTGGTTGTTAGAATAAACTTGTGTGCTATAGACAAAGGGGGATTGATCACTCCAACAAAATCTAAGCCCTATTGGGTGAACAGACGTACCTCATATATCAGCTGTAGGGGCATTGTTGGATTTCTCTCCCGAGTTGCACTCATTTGGCAAGTGTGGCATGATCTCATGTGCTCAAAAATGTCTTTGAAGATTATTGTCTAGAAATATCCCACTCTCAGGATTTGGTGAGAACTTGCTTCAGCTGAACCGTGCCCTATCCCATATTTGTCATGAAAATCTTCTAGGATGTGTTTTTCCTCTAGCCTATCCAGACACCTGAGGTACAACCCCTCATAATTGCATTTATACAACTGGCCATTCTTTAGTATGTAGGAGATGCTTTTGATTTTTAGAGCTCTTCTCTATGAACCATTCATCCCCTCTGGGCAGTGATTCTACAGCAGGTAGTAAACTATATCTTGGTACCATATATCGGTAATCACACCTTGATCGGTGTAGGTCTGACATACTAAAGATTCTTCAACTTCGGAGATCATCTTTGTCAAGGCTTGGCCTCTCACTAATTTCATTGGCTAGATCTATAGGTCAAAATCTTGGAGGATTTCCATCCATTTTCCTCTTTTCTCTCCAAACTCAATCTGCATCAAAAGAGACTTGACAGTCATGTTAGGGACTATCCTGAAGACCTTTCTCCTCAAGATGTAGTGTCAGAATTTCTTTACTGCTTCAACAAGGGAAAACAAAATGTTTATCCAAGTTTTGGTACCTAATCTCAGCATCCTTAAAGGGGAAACTCATAAAGTATATAGGTCTTTCATCTTTATTGTCCTTTTTTTGTGTTAGGATGCCTGTGCACGAGTGTTCAAATGAAAAATAATAGACCTTGAAGGGGATGGTATAGTCAGGACTGATCAAGAATGGAGCCATGGAAATGACACTTTTTATTTCCTCAAAATATTTCTTTACTTGGATGGTCCACTCAATCTTGGCATCCTTTTTGAGCATGTCGTTCAATGGCTCTACTATTTCTGTGAAGCCGTTGATGAATTTCATTACAAAGTTATTCTTCCTGAAGAAATATTTCAACTCTTTACGGCTGTGGGGCAGGATCAAATTTAGGATAGCCTCCACCCTTTCATTGTCTATGACTATCCCATTCTCTAAAATGATTTTTCCTAATAGCTTCCCTTCAGTTACCCCAAACATGCATTTCTAGGGATTGAGAGAAATCCTATATTTCCTGCACCTTTCCAGGCATTTTATGATGTCATCTATGTGGTCATCTCTTTGTTTCAAAAATACTGTGAGGTCATCCATGTAAATGATAATACACTTCCCAACTAACCCTTTGAAAGATATGTCCACTACCCTTTGGAAAGTGGCCCCGATGTTTATTAGACCAAAGGGCATTTGTCGGTAGGCGAAGGTTCCCCATTTTGTCATAAATGTTTTCTTCAACCTATCCTCTTCCTGCGCCATTACTTGATTGTATCCTAAGTAACTATCCAGGAAGGACATCATTTTAGACCTATTGACTATCTGTAATACTTCATCGAGAGACAGGAGTGAGTAGTTGTCCTTTTGGGAGGACTTATTCAGACTCCAGACTCCATGCATAATCTGATCTCACTAGTCTTCTTTCTCACCAGTACCAAGTTTGCGACCTAGGTGGAATGTTGAATTGGAAAGATGATTCTTAGATCTAGTAACTTCTAGACTTCCTTTTGGATCAAGGGCTCCATAGTAGGGTTCACAGGCCTTTGGCCTTGTCTAAAGAGTTTGGAGTTTGGTTTCAGAGGGATGTTGTGTACTATGACTGAGGTATCATATGTCTTCAATTCTTCATAGCTCCAAGATATAACATCTTGATATTCAGTGAGGAGTTGTACCATTCTCTCCTTTTCTTCTTTGGTACCCACTTTGCCGATGTGAACCTCTCTTGGTTCTTCCTCCGTGCCAAGGTTGGATTTCTTGCACTCTTTGCCATTGGGAGTTATGTCTGGGCATCTCTTTATGCCAGTCCCATCACTATCAAAAATCCTTTCCAACTCTACCATCCCCTTTTGTATAGCATTGGTCCTTAGGTTTATGATTCCATGGTCATCGAGATCCTCAGGGTCGAATTGTTCTTCGTCTTCTTCCTCCTTCCTTTCATCTATGATCTATTTTTCAAACACACCAGTGCACATGATGAACTCAAGGATGTGTTGATAATATTGGAAGACTTGGAAATTAGTGATGTTATCTAAGATGGAAGGTGCTGCGATGAGTTCAACTAAAAAGTTATTTAGCTTGGAAATCTCCATTGGGTGTAGTGAAGTGGCGGATACAGCTCGGGCATCAGCGATAATGTTCTTTCTCCATGGGATGGATTGGATGTTGAAGGATTTGAAGTCATTGATCAAATCCCATGCCGTATTTTGGTATGCTAAGAGCCTTTTATCGTTGTAAGAATACTGACTATGGAATTTCTTAACGACCAATTGTGAATCTTGTTCCACCATTATGGCCTTTATTCCTTTCTTGTGGGACAGGAGGAGTCCAAGGATCAATGCTTTGTACTCTACAACATTGTTAGTGCATCAAAATTGTAATTTGTATGCAGCATAAAAAGACTTACCTCTCAGGTTTATGAGTTTGATCTCCGCACCTTCTCCTTGTTTACACTTAGAGCCGTCGAAGTGTAATTTCCATATCTATTATTGCTTAGTAGGGCTGGACTTGGTGGGGACCTTCTTGGTGAAACCCATGGTTTTGGTCTTTTGTTCCTTCCCTTCATCACTATCTGAGGAAGTTGATTCTTCTTTCCCTTTCCTCTAGACATATCTGGGTTCAGAGATTTGAGCATATTTAATGTTTCTATCCTCTAGTAACCCCTTGTAGGGTGGACATACTCCATCATCCAAAGTTCTTCAGTCACTAAATATGTTTAGGGTAGGGATTTTGTTGTTGGATTCTGAATCACTGTCCTGAATTTTGTTTGGAGTGTCTAGATTGACTAGGCTCTCTTCCCCTAAAAAGGTGTTGCTCTTATCTACCAACTCAAAGCTATCTTCTTCCATCGTAGGTTCTTCCAGTACCTTCTTTGGTAGGGAAATCTAAACTAATATTCATGACAACACCTCCTGGGATCTGGGGCATGTGAACTCTGAATGGGTTGTTTTGTGTAATCAATAGTATCCTGGTAGTAACAAGATGTTGGGATCGACATCCCATCCCAGATGCCTTAGGCTTGCTATCACACCGTCAATAAAAATTCTAAAGATGTCATCACTAATGGGTAAATCTAGGAGGCCTTGGATGGGACTATGGTCTGACTCTTCTCCTTCTCAGATTTGAAACATGAGGACATCGTCCATATGATAAGTGCCTAAGTCAGTTTGTGTGAATGTAACTTCATTAGGAGCATTATATTCTATGATCATCTTTTTTAGTTTTGGTTCCGTGTCTATCTTGATCTGATTTTTCAATCCTCTCTATGGAAACTAGAGTTGAGTGAAATTTGTAGACAACCACCCCCTCAGACATCTGGTCCATTCTCGTCTTAACAACATTCCATAGGTTTCAAGGATGTCCACTATATGAACATCAATGCACTCTTGTATCCTTGGATCTGCAACGAATTGAATATGTACGTCTTTGAGTACGCCAATTACTTTGACTTCAATTTTATCCAGTTGTATTACTACCTAGTTGCTTATTTTGGAAACCATCCCCAGTTTTTGACAAATTGACAAGGGCATGACATTGCATGATGCTCCTGAATCAATCAAGCAATTATGTAAATTATTCCCAAACATCCGCAAACTGAGTAGGAAAGGTGGTACCTCCATCTTGTCTTTGAACATTGTGGGAAAAGCCTCAGAAGAGTTGACATTGGATGTGGGCTCTCTTGTACTACTAGTTGATGAACCTTGCTTTGAATGGTCTAAAGACTTTAAAAGGGCTTCTTTTTGAGACATGCAACCTTGCACTAGTTTGAACATAGATATGTTTTCCTTGGTCTTCTTCAACTCTTTCACTACACTATATTTGTCACTTGACCATGCTGCACTCCTATAACCAACAAATGGATTTGGGGGAGGAGTCATAGGAGCATTGGGCCCTTTAGGAGGCATGGGGTTGTTTCTAGCCTGAGGATATGGGGGAGTTGGTTGTTTACTAGGAGGTATACCGTCAGTGAGAGGTTCTTTCCTGATTCGTAAATTATACAAATTTTGGTGATCATTTTGGAAAGCATGTACTTTAGAGTATTCAGGTTCATCCTCTTTCTGATATGGGAACACAAAATTTTCTTCTCTTGTGTATCTATCTGAACCTTCTCCATTTATATACTCATAAGAATCGAACATCACAACGTTGAACTAAATGGGTCGCTCATCAGGATTCTGAGTATGATGGTTGTAGGAGTTGCCTCCGTACCCTTCATGGATTTGGTATGAGTTTGGAGCCCCAAAATTTTTTTCTTTCGAAGCTTCATATGTGTTTGCATTATCCGCGGGGATGCTACCATTGTTTGGTCGGGTGTTCCATGGCCTATTGGACCTCTGCTGCCTGAATAGTTTCTCTTGTGTATTGATGTTTTTGTAGGTATTGAAACTCAGATTCAGATTCTGAGGATAGGCATTCAAACCAGCAGATGTCAGCTGGCATCCACCTTGGTTTTGGACGCATTTTACTTCATCCTGGTGAGCTCACTTGTGAGTTGTGACAAGGTTTTCTTCACGACGTCTAGCACATAAGCCATGAGATTATCAAGTTTTGTTTGGGGCACAACTCTTTGCTCTACAAACACTTCCTTATGAGATTTGTAGCCCGGGTAGGTTATGGATGGTGGTAGGGATGTGAATGGTTGTAGTGGAATTGGATTCATTGATGGCATATGGGTGGCCAGAGTTTGACTATTTTCTGCAAATGGATGTGGGGCAGTGGTGTTGTTAGCGATGGGCATGGCTGCAAAGTTCCCTTCTTATGGATCCATTTGCTATGTAAATGTAATGGCCTCATTGTACACCTTTTCCATTGTGTCTCTATCTACATGGGGAAGTCTTCTTAGGGAAATTGAGGTGAAGGGGTCCAAATCTTTAAGATAAACTTGTATGACAACTTCTTTTGGTATGGTGTAAGGAGCTTCCAACTTTTCATGCATTTTATGGAAGCGATGGTTGAACATTGCGATGGGATCCTTAGGATATTTTCTTGTTGTAATGAATTGGTGGTGTATTGCAGTTGGATCCACGTATAATTTGAATTGGTTGAGAAATTTGGTTTCAAATTCATTCCATGCAGAGATAGATCCCCTTGATAAATTAAGGTACCAGTTGTACGTAAATTGTCCCAAAGTGTAAGGGAAAAGATGATAAACAACATCCTAGTGGGAAATCTCCTTGTGGTTGCAAATTTCTTTGAAGGCATGAATTTTATCTTCAGTTGTTCTTGATTTTCCATATACGAAACATGTGCAAAACCTTTCCAGATTCTTGGGCAGTTCATGGAGCTGTCCAATGAAATTCAATGGTGTACTTTGTGCATTGGTGAAGAAAGACATTAGACGAGGTTGTTGCAAATTCTGATTTTTCAAGTTCTAATTTTGATCTATGGTTGTGAGAACAATTGGGACAATGATGTATGATTTCTATCCAAACAGATTCTGTGACTCGATGGGATGGTGAGAGGATTTCTCTCTTGTTTTCCCTTTTTTGCTGCGAGGTCTACGATGGTGAGTGAGCTCAATGAACTCGCTTCTTTTTGGAGATGATCTAAGAACTTGCTTGAACCACTCTAGAGAAAAGGATCCAATGTTTTCTATATTTTTCATTCTTGAGGCCCTCCTTCTAGTGCCACTTCTGTTGAGCGTTTTTTTACACAAGCCAAATTGCTAGGATCTCAAGATTCGATTTCTTCTCTTGAAAGAATAATGAAGTTATTCCCAAGGTTCTCCAGGGTTGGGTCACAACCTGCTTGGTTACCCAATTGAAGATAAATGTGAATGTTCATGAGGAGGCCTTTTCTGGTATGTTCAAGACATCAAACTACAAAACAATATTTAGTACTATTTTTGGGGTTTTCTATTTTAACAAGATTTACGTTTAACTAAAAGTGCAATTTTGTATTTCAATATGATTACTTTCAGATTTAAGACATAATTCAAAGGAGCAAGGTAACTAGAAATAAAGTAAATTACTGAAATGAAATCCTACGAACATAAACTACTATAAACCCTTCCTTGCAAATTGAATGATGGAGAGATTTGGAACAAACCCAAGAGGTATAAATCAGACAAAGTTGTAATTCTATACCCAATGGATGCAAGAATTTGGAGAGAAGATTAATTCACTCATGCAAGATATTCAAAATCAATCAAATCATGAAGCTACCAAGATGTACGCACCCATGAGACAAATTTATCATTAATCCCAATAGATGATCCCTTCCACACATTCTTCATAGCAAGGTAGATAGACAACAACAAACTCCAACTAAGGTAAATGCAAATTCAAAACACAACAAAACAAAAGGCTCTTTGAAAATAATGAACAATGTATGCACACATTCACCAATTCTCATATATGGAAGAAATTAACACACCATGAATGAAGCACTAAATTTAGATATTTATTACATTAAGAATCTGACCCTATTACATTGATTTGATTACAATATATAGAGTTTTGATCTACCAACCCTGAATGCCAAAATTAGGGCATCTGAGAGTCTAAATTAATGAACACAAGCTAAACTAAAACTTTGCTGAAAAGAAACTATTGCTAACTGATACTAAATATCTTGCATGGATTTTAAATCCATTTACAATCATTTTTTCCATGCAAGAGGGATCAAACTCATCAAGAAAAGAAAGAGAAAGAAGATAGGGTTTCTTCTAAGAACTTGGAGTCTTCTTCTTGATTCTTGGAATTCTTCCTTCAAATCTTCATCTGGAGTTTCTTCTTGTGGTGGGAACTGATAAGGGACCCTTATTCCTTCAAAAATGAACTCAAGTAAATCATTGATCTGATTTGGAGTTCAAATTCCATGTAACAAGGTGATCTTGCTGGAAACACTCATAATTTTGGCCCCTGACCTCTACCCCAACATTTTTTTAGTACCCAAAAAATGGCTAAGTGTCGAAGTACTTTTGGAGGTTTGAAATTTTTGTCTCTTTTGAAGGAAAAAAGGCTGAAATACTTTGAAGGCCAAAAAGGCCAAAAAATTGGGAGGCCGAAAGGCTGAAACTGCACTAGTTGACGGGGCCGAAAGGCCGAAACCTGCCTTTGGAGAAAATTTTCTAATTGTTGAGACTGTTTTCCCAAAAATGCTTAAGGGGTCTGAGCAGTCAGTTTGGGAAGACTTCTAGATATGCAACCCGGAGCCTCTATATGACCGCCTGAACTTCCTCATAGTTTATCTCCTTCCTTTTTACCTTATTGACCTTTCGTTATTGCTTCTCTTTAAATATAGTCAATTTGGAAGCAAAGAACTATATCTCCTCTTCATGTTCTGACATCCTTAACATCTCTTCTATCAAATAGAACAACTGTTGTAAGGCCTCCTTGGTAGTGATACCTTCCTGAATATCCCTGAACTATTGGACCACTTCTTTTGATGGCTGTAAGATATGTTTATCTTCATCTCGATACAAGTCAAGGCCAATTCCTGTGAAGAAAACATCTATTTCTTCTAGCCACTCCAAGACCTCTTTCTAATTTTCTAATATGGAGGCTTGAAATTTCTTATAGACCTTGATTATCTTGGGAATCTATTTGATCCAGGTCTCAAAGTTGTCTAGCTCTTCACGTTCATATATTTTTACCAATATCTAGAAACATTGTTTCCTGATTACTTCTAGGTCTTGGAGGGTGACATGCCATTTTTATATCTCAGAATCCAAGCGGTCTTCATTCTCCACCAAGTCTATTAAATTTGTAGCTTCAATAAAAATGACCCTATAAGGTTTAAATACCCATTTGATGGCCTCTTCTCCATATTGCTCAAAATCACCTTTCCAATCTTCACTTGCTTGGATAAAGGACGTTGTCAAACCTGCCGACAAGTCTGGGGTGTTCCTTTTCTCTAATACTACCTGTAATGAGGCCTCTAGGAAACTTGGATCAATAGGACCAACCATTTTGTGAATGAACTTCTTCAAAGCTTCATTTTGTTCTGTGAAGGATTTTATGGTTTCCTCATCCTTGCTCATGAGTCCTAGAGAATGCTTAAGCCCTAAGGCTGCCAATGTTTTTCTCCCTTCCCTAGTGGGATCACCCAATTCTACCTCTTTGAATGTGTAATATTCTGGGGTCTCTTGTGCCTGAGAGGTGCTAGCAGAAGGAATTGCAACTTGTTCCTTCCAGTGACCCCTAGTGTCTTGGGTAACATAGGATATTGTCTATGCTGGTATGGTGACCCCTGTTTGGTGAAAGGCTTGCCCTAAAAATGCCATATTTGTATCTTCCCCTTCTTCCTCATCTGTGTAAGTTCTCTTCCTCAACTGAATCTCTTTAGTGAACTAGTTAGGTTTACTAAATGTAGTGACTAGCTCATATGGGGCAACATGGAGGACTGAAGCCAAGTTTTGGGACCCCGGGGTTACTTCTTTCTCTGACCCTTCTTCATGTTCCCTTCCCTTTTCACCCTCTCCCTCATTCATTCCTTGTCCTTTTCCTTGTTCCTTTCCCTCTTATACCTTTTCTTCTTCTGCTGCCTTATCTTGTCTTTCCTTGTCTTGGTATTCATCTCCTGAGGAGCTGATCAACACTTCTGTATTTAGACTAGTCATTTCTTTCAGTGTGGTTTTGAAAGGTGACACAACTTCTGCACTTACTGACCCTCCGGGGGTTGGGATGGAGCAAGGAAAAGAGATTGATGGCGGTGGAGTAGGTGTAGGAAGAGTTGGAATGAGAAGTGGGAGAGTACTAGTTGGAGGTGGAGCTGGTGTTGGAGTTGGGAGAAATTGTGGTGGAGTAGGACATGGAGGAGGGAGAGTAGTTAGTGGAGTTCAAATGTGAGGTGGTGGAGTGGTAGCAAGATTCTCTCCCGTGGCCTTATCCCCTGTCATATCTTGTGATATTGGGGAATCTTCATTTCTAGGCCCTTGGTCTGTGTTGGATCTCACTTCTGTGATAGGAACGTTCGACACTGGATTGGTGAACTGAGTGGGAGGTAGGTACTCATTGAATTAAGTACACAATATAGGTATTCATATAGAATTTGCGATTGTGCTTTACTGTAATCAGCTATTAATCCAACATTTCACTAATGATGGTGCCCCAATCAAACCTAGACTTATAGCCTCTGATATTCTCTATTAGGAGGATCATCCAATTCTCCTGCTGGATCGACTGAGGTAATCCATATACTCAGATTAGTAGTGTTATTGTTGCTTGGATATCATTTTTCATGTACCCCCTCCTGAGGTCTATCTTATCTAGTTTTTTTTTGGGGAGAGGTTGCTCGAGGCAATTTTTATTGATAATTTCATATGCCTCTTCCCATTTTTTGTTGAACCATCTGTTGCCTCTCTTGATGAAGAAGTAATAGAGCTTATCTATGCCTTTATGGAGGTGGAAGACCTCTTCTATGATATTTGGTCTAATGTCCAGTACTACTTGTCCGTTTGTATTTTGGACCACCCTTTTATCTGGGTTGTAGTTGTTCACCAAGGTCATGATCAACTCAGATGATGTGATAGCCACTGGGTGGGCTACTGCGTTGACTAGGCCTAGAAGGACTGGTGAGGAAAGAACTAATTAATCTAGGAAAATAGAAGTAAAAATCTCTCTAAGTAGCCATAAATGTAGATTTTGTAGTTTTGACCTTTTTGAGATTTCGGACGTCAAAAATTGGCTTAGAGTCTAAAAGGGCCAAAAGCATGAAAGAGCGGTTAGTGATGAGGAGCGAGACTTGTCAGACTTTTTGGCATGCAAAAGTCTAAAAGGGTTCTTCAAAGTCTGAAAGTCCGAATGGGATCTCAGACTCTGAAAATCCGAAATCCACAAGGAAGACAACACCTACGGAGATTCAGACTTGTTGGCATTTTGGATGTATCGGAGGTCCAAAATGTTGAATCTCTGAGGAGCACTTGGGCGAAAAAGACCCAACCTGGTTTTTGGCTTTTCGGAGGCCGAAAACCTGTGAAAAAGGTCATGACAGAAGAAAAAAGAAAACCCAAAGGGGGAAAACAAAGACAATGCCAAGAATTGACGAGACAAGGAGAGGCCTCCCCTACAAGGCCAAGGGTGGAAAGAAAACCCTAAGGATTTGAGGGGGAGGTGTTATAGACCAAAAAAACACCCAAAATGCAAAAGAAAACCTAAACCTTACAGTGAGAGACAAGGAAAATGGTGAGAAAACATACCTTGAGAGCTAGGAGTGGAAGACAGGGGAAAGAGGCCGTAGGTGTAGAGAAATCAACCAAGAGGAGTAAAATTGACGAAATGGAAAAGTCGAGGGGAGCTCAGAAGATTCCAGAGAACAAAATGCAAAGTGAAGACCATTTAGGGATCTAATCCCTTATATAGACCACAGGGGGATGTCAGCACTTTTTGGTGTTTCGGCATCTAAAACAACGAAAAGTCTGTAGGTAGACATTTTTGGCTTTTCGGTGGTTTTAGAGGTAGAAAAAACCAAAAGGGATGAGCTGCGACCTTTTGGCCATTTCAAAATTTTGGATGACTTAAGGTCCTCCGAAATGCTGAAAGGGGAAAAAGGTCAAAAAAGTGTCTTGACTTTGTTCAACAGGGCGATAATGAGACCCATTTGGGAGGGACCAAGAAAGGGGCAGACTCAAAAGAACAAAAGACACAAAAAAGGGGTGTCACCATTGCCAGAGGACCGAAATGGGGTGTGTGTTGTGGACCCACAACATGCCTGTTGTTACCCCTTCTCTCACGTCTGTAGAAGCTCTAGTGCTGCACAGACCTACATAAGCCCTAATTCCTGCAGCACAGTCTTCGCTCTGCTCTACCATTAAAGTTAAGGTTATACCTACCTCAAAATTCATACATAAATTAGTTTCCAATGTTGTAGATAATGTTCCAATGGATACCTAGGGAAGTCAGAAAAAGTCAATAAACTTTGATAAAAATGTCGTAGATGATGAAACTAAAATTGTTGTAGATATTGTTACTAACAATGCCGCTGATGATGTTGTTGTAAATGCCACAGATAATGATGGTGGGAGTACATAGAAGGGGAAAAGAAAAATAAAATCAAAATTGGGGTGCAACTAGGAAATGAAAATGACTTTTCAGATTGGTTGGGTTTCAAGATACCTATTCATTGTTGAACTTCCAAATCTAAACAAGGATGAACCTCCAATAGAATCCAAGTGTACAATTTGTTGTTGAAAATTTAAAGGGATAATAAAATGCAACAAAAACTAGACACCATCGATAACATATCAATAAAGTGTATTAGAAACAAATCATAGACATAAAGGAACAATAAGTGATTAGATGTAAAACAAAGTAAGAATGCATTTATGTTAAGTACAAAGATAAATATAAAGAGCATATGCAAAGAGATAAGATTGGTGTATGCAAAGGTTCTATTGAAGCTCAATGTAAAGATTTCATGAGAGAAATATTCAAGGCCAAAACTGTTCAATTGGGTTGTCTTTTTCATATTTAGAGAAAAGGTCATCCTATGAAAAACTACCCTAACATTGGTATTTTATTAAAATTTGTGAGTTCCTAGATATCCTTAGGCTCATTAGTCAATAAATAGTGGATGAGATTTGACAAGTTGTCTTTCTGAAGTGGAAAAAAATATGTATAGGAAAAAAATAAGAATCAAACTATATTGTATAATGTTTAGATGAAGTTACAATGGTAGACAATACTTCTTGGATATGCATCATGCATATACTATAGAAAAAAACACATCCACAAACATCATCTACTCTGCATTTTTAAGATGATTAAGGAGAATTACACATCACAAATTTCATATGAACTAGTTAAGAAATATTTAATAGAAACTAGCAGTATAGACGACTTTACAATTTCCAAAAAGTTGGCGCGGGAGTTGATGGAGCTGCAATGATGCAAGATCATAGGAAAATTCTTGTCATAAAGATATAGAAACATATTGCACCACATGTTTCTCATTCACTATCTGGCCCACATACTAGATTTAGCATTTGAATTTGTGAGCAAGTATGATATAGTAGCTATAGTTGAAGAGCTAGTTCATGCACTCTATGTATAAGTCTATCAAAATTCCACACATTTTGAATTTTTTTGTTATTTTTTAAGGAAATTATTGATAGTAACATTATTATTAAGGGTGTTGATACTAGATGGATCTCTCTGCGAGGACTAGCAGGACGAGTTTTCTTCGAATATAAATCATTGATTGGACTAATGTGTAAACAACATGACTCACTAGACAATGCTCCCGAGATTTTGCATAGGTTAAGTGATGTAGATACACTGTTAATTTTGGATAGTATTCTTTGTCTGGTGGATGAAATGTGCATGATTTTTAAAAAATGCCTACAAAAGAACTATGTATATTTAAGAATATAAAATTCAATGTAAAAGGTCAATCTCGACCCTCGATGATCTATATCTATCAAAGCAAACAAATTTAGACAATCCCAATATTTTTAATAACTTAATAAGAATAGGGAGTTATGTATCCTTGTATGTAGATATGAGATACTAATGTACCACTATACCATTTCTTCTGGCGTGTGCTTCACCAGATTGAGAGATGTAGCTATTACATTGGAAGATTTTACCAACATTGTGAGTTTTGTAAAAACTACTTTAAAGAGTATTGTGAGAGATGTTTCAAAAGAGATTATAAGTCAATTCCTTTTGGAAAAATATTAGAATCTATGTCTATTTTGTATCCTAATAATTGGGTCAAGATTGAGTCAAAATATTTTCATAACAAGTATTGTACTTGATGGTTTTTTTTTGCAAGAATTCCAATTACAATGTCAATGGTAAGGAAGTAGAAAAAAATATTAGTAAATCTAAGATTGTATAGAAATCAGCCTATTTTTCAAGAACAATGCATGAAAAAACCAAGTTCTCATATAGTCCCTACCTACTAGGATCAATAAAATGGGTTTGGGTAAAAATAAGAAAGATCCCAATTTTGTATGATTCACTCTCATAATTCTTAAAACTTGTTGACTTATGTCAAACCATGATATTGAGTACTCTTGAGGATGAGAGATTTTTTAATGCATCAGGGTTCTTAAAATCAAAGATAAGAAACAAACAAGAGAAGAAGCTATAAGTTTGTTTGAAGGTGTACACAAACTCAATCAAAAGTTTTCCTTATGAAAATGCACTCACAATCTAGACTTCCATATGTGAAAGGAGAGGGTTATGAAACATTTGGAATGACAAATAAAAAGAGGGTTTGTAAGGAGAATTCTACTGGTTCAAATCAAAATGGTGATGAGAATTAGG
This sequence comes from Thuja plicata, assembly GCA_018584345.1. Lineage (NCBI taxonomy): Eukaryota > Viridiplantae > Streptophyta > Pinopsida > Cupressales > Cupressaceae > Thuja > Thuja plicata. Next base: position 214,725 of record MU226802.1, on the reverse strand, counting down.
AATTGGTAAAAGGAAATAATGAACAGAATCAGAAGGTTATTGTGGCTAGGGAGGAGAAAATGGAAGATGACACTGAGTTGGTGCACAATTCCATCACTGAGAAAGGGGGGATACACCTAGATATAGTGATGGACCCCAAGATGGGGAAAAAATTTCCTACTAAGGAGACATACTGTCCTTTTCCTAAAGGTAAAGATTTCACATATAGTGATAAGGACTTAAGAGAAGATGAAGATGAAAGTATCATGGCTAGACTAGATTGGAAGCTAGATAAGATTTTAAATCAAAAAATTGAGGAGGTGAGGGAGGCTCCATACTCTTCTGCTAAGGGTGTGAATGACACATCAGTCCTTAACACCCAAAAGCCTATTAATTTTATATCTTTAGAAGAAGGGGAGATTTTGGAAGATTGTAAAGAGATTGGTTTTGATGGTCCCCCTTTGTGGGGAGATCTCAATGGGAAAGACATGGATGAGGCTTCAATAATTTAATCCTTGGGATCTCTGGAGTGTGTTATGTCTACTTTCTTGGATACTCCCTTTGTGGATGGATGCTCCTATTCTCTTGCTGTCTCTAGATCCCTTCATGTTGATCAAGTTCTTAGTAAGGTCAAAGAACTCAGGCTTGGGAAGGAAAATAAAAAAAATGAGTATTTGGAAAGCAATGGAGATGGGTCATTTATGCTCATGGAAAATAAGAAATATAGAATACCCATAATCCTGATGGTGGGATTTTCCATGAGAAACAAAACCAAGGAAGATGTGGGGAATCTGAAGTGTTCAATTGGTAGAAAATTGACAAAATGACAATGAGAATAGGAATGTTTTCAGAACATTGTAGATGTTACATAGAAGACCATCACTGAAATCTTCCCCCCCTTTAAAAAATAAAGATAATCTCATGGAATATGATGGGGTTTAATAGTCCCCATAAACAAGATATCCTCCATAATATTTTGAGGGATCATAAGCTAGATATAGCCATTTTTTAGGAAACTAAAATGGCTAAGGACAAAGTTGAAAAAAATATTTTTAAAAAACTGTGGTGTGGTTCTAGATACATACATGAATTATATTTTTGTTAGATTTAATCATATAAGAGATGGTTTTAGATGGGTGCTGTCTAATATTTATGTCCCTAATAGTAAAAATTGACAGAGCTAATTGGAAGCTTATGATAGAGTTGATTGAAAATTTTTACAATTTTTTTAAAATACTTTGGTTTTGGGGAAAGATTCATCCAACTTATTTGGCAGCTCATCTCTACGTTGGATCTGGAAGCCATTGTCAATGGGCCACCTTCTGATTTTTTCAAGCCCACTAGAGGCATCAGATAAGGCAATCCCATTTCTCCAATTCTATTTACCTTGATGGCTGAGAGTCTGGGAAGATATTTTCAAAAATTGGTGAGGGAAGGGATTTTGAAGGGCCCAAGACCTTCCTTGTCTAAATTAGTGTGTTCTCATCAAAAATTTATTTATGATACTATAGTAATGGGAAACACCACTCTTGGAGAAGCTATAATGATAAAAAAATCTCTGAATTTTTATGGTAATGATTTTGTTCAACTGATCAGTTGGGGAAATATTTTTTTATTCATCATTAATACTCTATGTGTTTGACAAAGGAAAACTACTAACATCCTTGGGTATAGTATTTGTAAGTTTCCTGCTCTTTACCTTGGTCTTCCCCTTTTCTCTAAGCCCCTTGATTCTTTCTAGAATTCCCTGATTGATAGATTCAATAGGAATATTTCTATTTGGAAAGGGCCCCTACTAAGCCAATATGGGAAGATCCAATTTTTAAAGTCTTCTCTGTAAAATTTGTTTATTTATGCTCTCATCCTTTTCAAAATTACTCCCAAATTTGCAAATGTTATAGAAAATATCCAAAGAAAGTTTCTCTAGTCTGGAGTAGAGGAGATAAAGTGATTACCTTTTCTTCCTTGGGAAAAGGTCAATAAACCCAAGTGGTTGGGAGGGATGGGTATCAAATGAATCTATACATTCAATAATGCTCTTCAGGATAAGCAAATTTGGAGGTGCTTTGAGGAGAAAAAAGAGTGGAATTTTATATGGCATTATATACACCTAAAATTGGTCAAAACAAATCAAAGAAAAAATTAATCAAATACAAGCCATTTTGAATCAATTAAAATCAATAATTGAATAGCTAGGTAATTGAATTAATCATTTAATTACCTAGTTCATCAATTGATTAAATTCAACTCAATAAATTAATCATGGCTAAAGTAATAAATTATTTTGAAATAATTAAATCCTAAAATTCCTTACCCACCACTACATGAAAAAAAATCACTCAACCAATGGGAAATGAGGAAAGCAAACATGTGGATTGTAAAAAGGATTTTCTATCTTGATCATTCAACCTTGAAAGAGAATCTTGTCCACTCAAAGATCCTAATTATACTTTGACCATGGTTATCTAAACTTACCCCCTACACCTTAGGAAATCTTACAAATAGGAGGCATAATTAAGTGAAAACCACCACTTTAGATCCACTTTCATCTTGAAATCCTGAATTCATCCCAATTTCAATCAAGCATCATAGTTACAGTAAATTTGCATCCATTACCTTTAGAGGCAAATTGGTAATTGTATCTAGTAACTGATGAACTATAACTGATTGAATGTTTGAAGATGATATGTTGATGATCATCAAGATGCAAAAAGTAAATGTAAGACATTAAATTAGTTAATGTATTGTATTGTCATTGATGTCAACTTGATATAATCTGATTGGTCATATACATATTTTCATCGACTTCAATAAACCAAAGAGATAAAGTTTATGTTATCGGTAAACATAAAAAGCTAGTGTACACCGAGTGACAGTAAACACCAATGGATAGAGAACCTCGAGTAGTCACATTGTATACCGAGCACTGCAACACTAAGCATAAATGAAGTGGTCACCGAGTAGAACTGAAGTTTATGCTCTAGGAAAACTAGATTCAATGACCGAGAAAACTAAGAGTTGATGACCAAAATACACTAGAGTTAGAAAATGACAAAACACTTAGCTGGAAGGAGCTATAATTAGAGTTAATTGATTGATTGTTTTATTCTCATCAACTATTTGAACTAAGGATAAGAAGGATTTTAAAGATAGTTTTATTCACATTTTTCAAGGAGAAATCTACAAAATAAAACTAAAGCAAAGATTTAAAGATTAAAGCAATGCATGGAGAGATTTGTGAATCAAGAAGAAATCTACATCAAGAAAAATAAACACAAGGAGATTGAATAGTGAAATCATGTCTATATAAAGAGACAAGGAATTCATTATGAAAAGAGGAGTGCTAAATATAATTCTAATGAAAATAGAAATCTTCATGCATATCTGATCATACAGGCTGAAGAACAGAGCCAAGAATTTTGCAGACACCGAGAAGCAAAGAAGAAAGAGAATTCATCAAGTAGAAAGAAGAAAGAAGGGGAGCAAAGGAATTGAAGAGACCATTGATATGAGAGGATTGGCTCTTCACCGAGATCACTTCAGAAGAGTGAAAATTTTGGGTTCCCGGTCCCAAGTGGTTTTTCCCTTAATAGGGTTTCCACGTTAAAAATCAATGTGTCAAATGTGTATATGGTTCATTGCTTTGATGTTTTGGTTTACACATTACTAAAACATGATTGGTCGGTAAACACTAAGTTTATTTAATGCTACTCGGTAAAGGATAGAAAAAGATAACAATATAGTCCCCGAGCAGTATGTATTTGAGAAGATTACTTGAAGGAATACATCTTGTAGGACTGAAAGATAACTGAATAAATTATATTTATGATATAAGTTTTAGTTGGATTATTGGATTAATTTTTGAGGCCATCGATTCACCCCCCTCTTAGTTATCCTAACAATTGGTATAAGAGCTAGTATGCTTGGAAGAGAGTTTAAAGACTCAAGCTAAAGATCAAAAGATGAGTAAAAGGGATGTGCCTAAGTTGAATAAAGACAAATTTGCATCATGGAAAAGAAGGATAAGACTCCTTCTATCAGGTGTTGGAAATGATGCCACACAATACTTGGATCCTGAATATGTTTCACCAACAGGACCTATGACTATTGATCAATTAAGAGATAAACATGAACACAATTCTATGATGATAAAACTTGCTTCTTCACTATCTAATGCTAAATTTGAAGATGTCAAATCATGCACCACTGCAAAGAAAATGTGGGAAAAACTAAGGCTAGTACATGGAGGAGATACAAATGTGCTGAGAGATAAGGCTGAAATCCTAAGAGGAAAGTTTGATGAGCTAAGAATGAAAGAAGGAGAAAACATCACTTAGTAGAGTGGTAGAATCAAAGAAGTTGTCAATGAAATCCGAGGAGTAGGAGGTGTACTTGAGGAAGAAATAGTGGTACGTAAAATTCTAAAAACCTTACTACCTGTTTATTCTATTAGAGTATCTACAATTCAAGAAATGAGAGTAGTAGAAAACAACAATGTTACTCTTGATAGTTTGATTGGTAGAATTATTTCATTTGAGATGAATAACTTTGACAATAGTGTCTTACCAACTATTAAGTCTGCATTCAAATCTTCTCTGAAAATAAGTAAATCAAGTCATACACACACTATGAGAAATGAGAGTGAAAGTGATAGTGATAAACAAGAACTTGATGCAATTGAAGTACTAATGGCTAGAATATTGAAAATAGCCAAAGGTAGATACAAAGGTAAATTACCATTGGTATGTTTTAATTGCAAAGAAATTAGACACTTTGCTGCTAGATGCCCTAACAAGAGAAAATATGAAAGAAGCAATGACATATCTTATGAAAATAAGTTTGACAAAAGTGATGACCGAGACTACAGAAGCAACCAAAACTTTGACAGAAGAGATAACCGAGACTACAAGGACAAAGGCAAGAAGGCTTGTTACCTGGTTGAAAACAAAGCTAAAAATACTAACACCGAATCTGATGAAGATATTGAGGTAGTATTTATTGCTATGAAGGATGATTTAGACAAAAAGAAAGGTATGTTGAAATTGCACTCATATATAAGGTTAGCAAAAATGATGTCTAGATTAATGATAGTGGCTGTACTCACCACATGACTGGAGATAAGGAAAATTTTGAAAATTTTGAATATTATAATGGTGGATCAGTTAGGATGGGTAATGACTCACCTTGTCCAGTTGAAGGAAAAGGAACCATCATGTTGAATAATCTAATCAGATGTGAAAATGCATATTGGGTGAAAGGACTTAACTATAATCTATTGAGTGTTTCACAGTTGAATAACACAGGACACCGAGTTGTATTTGTGAACAAAAAGGAAAAGATCTATAATGGAACATGAAGGTTGATTGGTACTGGTGAACAAAAAAAGGTAACCTATTCTATATTGATAATATTGAGACCACTTATTTATTGGCTAGAAATGAAGACATTTGGTTGTGGCATAAAATATTATGTCGTGAATTTTTACAACATGATTAGGATAAGGAAGAAAATAAAAGTAAGAGGCTTACCGAGCATGTCAAAACCCGGCCATGTCATGTGCAAGAATTGTCAAAAAGGAAAAATGACAAAGTCTAGTTTCAAGAGAAAAACCTACACATCTAATGCTATTCTAGAATTAGTCCATACTGACTTATGTGGACCAATGAGAACAAAGAGTTATTATGGTGATAGATACTTCATTCTATTTGTTGATGATTATTCTAGGATGATGACTGTCGTGTTCTTAAAACATATATCAGAAGCATTTAAGATGTTCAAATGGTATAAAGCTATAGTTGAAAAAAAGTGGAAAGGAACTAAAATGTCTAAGATTAGATAGAGGAGGATAATTTATTTATGATGAATTCACTAACTTTTGTAATGAGCATGGAATTACAAGACAGGTTTCTGCACCGAGAACATCACAACAAAATAGGATTTCTGAAAGAAGGAATAGATCAATTATTGATTGTGCCAAAACACTAATGACTGAAAAAGGCATCACACAAAAATTTTGGAGAGAATTTTTAAGTACTGCTGTCTATACATTAAACCGAGTTCAATTGAAGAAAGACACCAATAAGACACCTTATGAGCTATGGTATGGATACACACCAAATGTGAGCTACTTTAGAATTTTTGGAAGTCAATGTTATATATTGAAAGATGATAGAAATGGAAATCTTGACTCCAAAAGTGATGAAGGAATATTTCTAGGATATTCTACCAAAAGCAAAGCTTATAAATGTCTTAATAAATCTTCTAACAAAATCATTGAAATTACAAATGTTAAAGTGGATGAATTTGGTAAGAAAAATGATGAGGAAAGTAGAAAGGAATCAAAATATTACAAAAAATTTGTCTACATTGAAGAACCTGACACTCTACCTGAGCAATAGTGTATCACTACCGAGCGACAGAACAATGCAACCGAGAAACAGGCTACACACATCGAGAATTAGGAAATCGCTCACAATGATGAACTGAACAATGAAGATCAAAATGAAGGTCAATATGATGATCATAATGATGAACAAAGATCTAAACTTGTACTTTCTAAGTATGTCAGAAGACACCATCCATAGGACCAAATCATTGGAGACAAAAGAGCTAGAATGAGAAAAAGAAGTAAGTCACTGAACAATAGATGTTTGATTTGTGATTTTGAGCCTAAATATGTTAATATTGCACTTGAGAATCAAGAATGGGTTAATGCAATAAATGAACAGATTGAACATATTGAGAAGAACAAAATATGGACATTAGTACCTAGACCGAGTGACAAAAATGTCATTGGTACCAAATGGATATTCAGAAACAAACTGAATGAGAATGGAGAAGTCACAAAGAAAAAAACAAGACTAGTATGCAAAGGGTATGCACAAGAAGAAGGTATTGATTATGGATAAAACTTTGCACCCATTGATAGGCTAGGAGTAATAATTATACTTGCTTATGTTGCTTTAAAAGGATTAAAAGTATACCAAATGGATGTTAAATCTGCATTTCTAAATGGAATACTAGAAAAGGAGGTATACATTGAAAAACTTGAAGGGTTTGTTGATCCTAACAAGAGGAACATGGTTTGTAGACTACAAAAAGCCTTCTATGGATTGAAACAAGCACCAAGAGCATGGTATGAAAGACTTCACTCTTATCTCATTAGTATTGGATTTGTAAGAACAAGTGATAACAGTAATATGTATTTGAAAGGAGATATTGATGAAAAGATTCTCATTGCTGAGATAATTGTTGATGATATCATATTTGGAGGTAATGATATGTTATGAAAATCATTTTATGATGAAATGAGAAAAGAATTTGAGATGTCAATGTTTGGAGAGATCAAAATTTTTCTTGGTCTACAGATTATACAACAGGATGAAGGCATCTACATCACACAAACCAAATACATCAAATAAGGTTAGAAGATATTCAAAATGGAGGACTCCAAACCAGTTTGAATACCTATGGCATCCAGATGAAAATTGACAAAGGACAACAAAACAACCAAGGTAAATTAGACCTTATACAGATCTATGATTGGAAAACTAATGTATGTTGTACACACAAGACCTGATATTTGGTATAGTATCAAGATTCTCTGCTAATCCCAAGGAATCACACATGAATTCTGTTAAAAGAATTCTAAGATATCTAAAGAATACTAGAGACTATGGTCTGTGGTATAATAAAGAAGGAAAATTTGAGCTTCAAGTTTATACAGATGCTAATTGGGTTGGAAAATAGATGATAGAAAGAGAACAACAGGAGGAACATTCTTTATGGGTGAAACACTTGTCAAATAGATAAAGCAAGGTTTCATATCTCAATCAACTGTAGAAGAAGAATATGTGGCTGCTGCTACAAACTGCTCTAACATTGCATGGATCAAGAAATTGCTGAAAGGTATGAATATGAAAATTATTGAACCAGTAATATCTATTGTGATAATACAAGTGCTATCAACATTTCAAAGAACCATGTGATGCATGCTAAAACAAATAACATAGCTATTAAGTATCATTACTTGAGGGAACATGTACAAGAGAAAGAGGTCATACTAGAATATGTACAATCCAAAGAACAATTAGCAGATATATTCACAAAGCCATTTCCAAAAGATACATTTGAGTACTTTAGGAAGAGACTAGGGGTCCGAACCTTGTCTACTGGTCACTAAGCTGACTAGAAGGCTGCATCAACCTACACATTATTAGAAGATCAATCATGTTGATGCAATATGAGATATAGTCTGCAATGATATATCAGTACATAGAAAGGTACTTATCTACACCGAACACCAGAGATATTATTGGCTACTACAGAGCTGTATTGCTGATGAAGAAATGATATTATTTTGTTTGGCATTTTTGTCAAAGGGAGAGAGATATCCAATAATGAGATATCATATCATGATCATACAAAGGGAGAGAGATTAAATAAATTAGGGAAAAGAACACTAGTCAAAGGGAGAGAAAATATCAGAGAAAGAAGTTTCTACAAAGGGAGAGAAAGATCTAATGATGATGGAGAGAAAGATTCAAAGAAACAACCATCCATCCAAGGGAGAGAATTGGAGAAAATTTAACACTACATATCTATCCAGAAAAGGGAGAAGAGATTATAAAATAAAGGGAGAGACAGAAGTAGAAGACTGGATCGCTACACCTATCCATTAAAGGGAATAAAGAAAGGAAAAGCACTCTGCAAGAATCAAATCTAAGCTATAAGAGCTTACCGAGAGTTAGATATTTGAATTGGTTATAGAATAATAAGTTTGGTATGATATGGCATATTTCATATTGTAATGATAGTATGTTGCCATCAATTCCAAAGGGAGAGATTGATGAGCTATAACTAATTGAATGTTTGAAGATGATAAGTTGATGATCACTGAGCTGCAAAAAGTAAATGCAAGGCATTAAATCTATTAATGTATTATATTGTCATTGATGTCAACTTGATATAATCTGATTGGTCATATACATATTGTCATAGAATTCAAGAAATCAAAGAGATCAAGTTTATGCTATCGGTAAACATAAAAATCCAGTGTACACTGAGTGACAGTGCACACTGATGGACAAAGAACCCTGAGAAGTCACAGTGTATACTGAGCACCGCAACATCGAGCATAACTGAAGTGGTCACTGAGAAGAACTAAAGTTGATGGCTGAGGACAAATGGAGTCAATGATTGAGAAAACTAAGAGTTGATGACTGAAATCAACTGGAGTTAGAAAATGAAAAAACACTTAGCTGGAAGGAGCTATAATTAGAGTTAACTGATTGATTTTTTTATTCTCATCGACTAGTTGAACTAAGGATGAGAAGGAGATTTAAAGCTAGTTTTATTCACAGTTGTTAAGGAGAAATATACAGAATAAAACTAAATCAAATCTTTAAATATTAAATCAATGCATGGTGAGATTTGCAGATCAAGAAGCAATCTGCGTCAAGAAAAAGAAAGACAAGGAGATTGAACAGTGAAATCATGTCTATATAAAGAGACAAGGAATTCATTATGAAAAGAGGAATGCTGAATATAATTCTGATGAAGATAGAAGTCTTCATGCAGATCTGATCATACAGGCTGAAGAATAGATCCAAGAATTCTATAGACACCGAGCAACAGAGAAGCAAGAGCATTCACTGAATAGAAAGAAGAAAGAAGGGGAGCAAAGGAATTATAGAGAACATTGATCATAGAGGATTGGCTCTTCACCAAGCCCACTTTAGAAGAGTGAAAATTTTGGGTTACCTGTCCCAAGTGGTTTTTCCCTTAACAAGGTTTCCACGTTAAAAATCCATGTGTCAAATATGTATATGGTTCATTGCTTTGATTTTTTTCTTTACACATTACTAAAATAAGATTGGTCGGTAAACACTGTTTATTTACTGCTACTCGGTAAAGGCTAGAAAAAGATAAACAGTATATTCACCGAGCAGTATATATTGGATAAGATTACTTAAAGGCATACATCTTGTAGGACTGAAAGATAACTAAAGGTATTATATTTCTGATATAAGTTTTGGTTGGATTATTGGATTAATTTTTGAGGCCACTGATTCACCCCCCTCTCAGTTATTCTAATTGTAACATCGTAATGTCAAATTATCATGAAGATTTAGGAGGATTTGAGCATAGAGATTAGCTTAATTTGGATCATTTAATCATCTTAGATCTTTAATATTCTCATTATAGGGGTTATCACTTTAGGATTGCTTTGTAGCTGAGAGCATTCTTTTAGTCCTTCTAGCTATAGATCCATGAGACACTCTCAATCATTTCAATTTGAAAGTTAATTAGCATAGATATTTTGAATTCAAACGATAATTGTGATTGAATTAATATTTCATGCAGGTTTGTGAATTGAAGGTTTATACACACAAATTACGCCCACTCTGGGGCTCACACCTCACTGATTTGACAATTTTTGGTTGCATAATTGACATTTGCAGGTTCAAACAAATACATAAAACACATTTTTAGAAATTTTCAGTGTGTATACTCAAAAGTTTATTGCCTGGAATAAAAAATTCAGCGCCTATACTCATATTTTAAGCGTGTGTAATCAAAAGTTCAACTGCTATCAACAAAATTTCAATGCCTAAAGACAAATAACTGTAATTTGCAACTTATTTCAATGCTTCTGCACTTTATTTTAGCTCCTATTTAATATCTTATAGCTCCTAAAAGTAAAAGAACAAGGTATTCTATTTTAGTGTTAGAATAACTGAGAAGGGGAGGGGGGGTGAATCAGTGGCATCAAAATATTCTAATAAATCAAACCAAAAACTTAGTACCACAATATTAAGCCTCTAGTTATCTTCAGTCCTACAAGATGTATGCCTTCAAATATAATTATCAAATAACTACTACTCAAAGTTCTCTTTTAAACCTTATTCTTAATATTTACCGAATAGTAGTCTTTCATTTACCAAAAAAATAGTAAATTTCTTAGTGTATACCGATCAATCCAAATTAGTTATGTGAAATTAAAAACACTAAAGTAATGACTCATAAACACATTGACACATGGATTTTTAATGTGGAAACCCTGTTAAGGGAAAAACCACTTGGGACCGGTAACCCAAAATTTTCACTCTTCTAAAGTGAGCTCGGTGAAGAGCCAACCCTATTAAAGGTTACAAACACACTGTTAGGTGTTACCTTGTTAGAGGATTTAAATAGAATAGTTTATCACTTGATATCATGCATCTCTATGCTACCTTGTATGGCCAAACCTAGTGTAGTTTGTCAAATGGTATCTGGCATCTCATGCTATCTTCATGATCAAACTTTTTGATTCTCCTTGGGATGTATCTCAATATAGAAAGGATTGTTAAGTCCTGCTCGATTAAGAGACTTTATGAATCAATGGTTAAATTGAAACAGTAAATGATATGTTCACATATACAACTTATACTTGCATATTTTTAGATCTATTGTAAGCTCATTTTACCTTTCTAATCAATATGTCTTTTTGTTACCTTTTCTCCACTTCTTTCTGCTTGGTGATGCTGTGCTTCTCTGTTGCTTGGTGTCCATAGAAATCTTTAGCTCTTACCCTAGCTTGATTTATCAGGAGTGTATGAAGTCATTCTTCATCAGTTTCTCTTGAGCATCCTTCTTTTTCATTCACTCCCTTTAATTCACAATGAATTAAGTTGTCTCTTTATAGACATGATATCACCATTTTTCACTTCTTTATTTTCTTGTTCTTGGCATGATCTGCAATCTTAGCCAATATTTATTTAAAGCATACCTCCTATTTTATCTCGTAGAAATCTTCTTGCCAATTGGATAAAACAACTTTAAATCTTTTACTTATCTCTGGATTTAACTTGTCGATGAAAAAAATGTTAACAACCAGTTAAGTCTATCTTTAGCTCTGCCAGCTAAGTATTTTGTCATTTCTAAACTCTAGTTAACTTCTATGTTTTAACTCTTTGATAGCTTCAGTCAACACTTCATTTTTCCTCAGGCTTCTCCGTAGGTGTTGTCTGTCTATCGGGGTTGTCTGTCCTTCAGGCTTGTTTGTCCATCGGTTAACACTGTAATTTTGGCCGTCGATAATACTTGTGATTCTTCTCATTGGTAATGCTTGTCGGTTTCTTTACTTGGGCATCATTGTGACTTTTCTCTCAATTTTCTTTGTCCTTCGGTTTGCACTAACCGTCGGTGTTTGAAGTCACTTAGTGAATGTTGGTCTTTTATGCATTACTGAAAGCATAATCTTTATCTCTCCGATTCTCTAAAATCATTGACACTTTGAATATAACCGATCATATTATATCAAGTTGGCATCAATGACAATACAATCCATTAACTAATTTAATGTCTTTCATTATCTTTCTGCATTTCGGTGATCAACTTAACATCTTCAAACATTCAATCAGTTACATGTCATCAATCTCTCCCTTTGGCATTGATGGAAACATACTACATTATCACACTATATTATTACTAATACAATATGAAATATAATAGTTTGAAGTTCATCAATCTCTCATATTATAACTATTACAAATGTCTGGTTCTTGGTAAGTTCAAATAACTTAGATTTGTTTCTTGCAGAGTGTGTTCTTCAATCTTCAATCCCTTTACTGGATCAATGTAGAAGCTTCTATCTTTGTTCCTGATATGTGTTCTACCTTGACTGTTCCTCTTCTTGATAATATCTTTTTCTTTTGACAACAATCTCTCCCTTTGTATGTATTCTCTCTGTCATGTTACTTCTCTCCCTTTGATGGATATTTCATATGTAATCAATCTCTCCCTTTGGATAATGAGATAATCTCTGTCCCTTTAACAATAATTCCAAACAATTCTTCCATATCATCTTCCATCCTTTTTATAATATACTCCTTGAATTTCCCTATCCATCAACAATACATTGTCTCTGGTGTAGATTTGTGTCTTGCTGTGTACAGATGTATCTATTTCTGTCCATCTCAGTGCTTGCATCAACATAAGTGATCTTCTGATTTTGTGTATAAGCTGATGCAGCCTCCTAGTCAGCTTACTAACTGATAGACAAGGGTTGGACCCCTAGTCTCTGTCTCAGGTACTCAAATGTATCTTTTGGTAATGGCTTGGTGAATATATCCACTAATTGTTCCTTTAATTGAATATATTCTAGTATCACTTCTTTTTCTTGCACTTGTTCTCTTAAATAGTGATACTTGATAGAAATATGCTTAGTCTTATCATGCATGACTAGATTCTTAGCAATGTTAATTGCACTGGTATTATCACAGTAGATAATCACTGGTTCAAGAATCTTCATAGTCAAACCTTCCAGCAACTTGATCCATGCAATATTGGAGAAATTTGCAGCAACAACCACATATTATGCTTCTACAGTAGATTGAGAGATGCATCCTTACTTCTTTCTGATCTATGTGACAAGTTTTTCACCCATGAAGAATGCACCTCCAGTTGTTCTCTTTTGGTCATCAATGTTTCCAGCCCAAAAAACATTTGTATAGACTTGTAGCTCAAATTTTCCTTCTCTTTTATACCATAAGCCATGGTCCTCGGTGTTCTTTAGATATCTCAGAAGTCTCTTGACATTAGTCATATGTGATTCTTTGGGATTAGCAGAGAATATTGCAACTATTCCAACTGCATGTGCAATATCTGGTCTAGTATGAACAACATACATTAGTTTTCCAATCATTGATCTACACAAGGTCTGATTTACCTCATTTGACTTGTCATCCTTTGTCAGCTTACATCCGGTTTCCATAGGTGTTCCAACTGGTTTGGAATCTTCCATCCTGAATATCTTCAGCACTTCCTTGATGTATTTGGACTGAGTGATATATATGTCTGCATCTTGTTGAAGAATCTGTAGACAAAGAAAGAATTTGATCTCCACAAACATAGTCATTTCAAACTCTTTGCTCATTTCATTAGCAAAGGATTTGCATAACATTTCATTTCCCCCAAAAATGATATCATCAACAAATATTTCAGCAATCAAAATATTTCCATCGATATCTTATTTTAAGTATAGATTGGTATTTTCACTTGTTCTTACAAATTCAATGCTAATGAGATAGGAGTGAAGTCTTTCATACTAGGCTCTTAGTGCTTGTTTCAATCCATACAAGGCTTTATGTAGTCTACATACCATGTTTCTCTTGTCTAGATAAACAAACCCTTCTGGTTGTTCAATGTATACCTCTTCTTCTAATATTCCATTTAGGAATGTAAATTTGACATCCATCTGGTATACCTTGAATCCTTTGAATAGAGCATAAGAAGAAGAACTCTTACTCCTTCTAGACTAGAAATAGGTGCAAAGGTTTCACCATAATAAATACCTTCTTCTTGTGCATACCCCTTGCATACTAATCTTTCTTTATTCGTTGTAACTTCTCCATTCTTATTCAACTTATTTCTGAATATCCATTTGGCACCGATGACATTCTTGTCGTCAGGTCTCGGTACTAGTGTCCATGTACTATTCTTCTCAATCTGTTCTATTTCTTCATTCATAACATTGACCCATTCTTCATTCTCAAGTGTAGTATTAACAGATTTAGGCTCAAAATCACAAAGTAAACATCTAGTGTTTAGTGACTTACTTCTTGTCCTCATTCCAGCCTTCTTGTCTCCTATGATATGATTTTGTGAATGATGTCTTCTGACATACTTGGAAAGTTTTGGTTCAGCTCTTTGTTCATCATTCTGATTATCTTCTTGACCTTCATTCTGATCTCCATCGCTCGGTACATCATCTTGATTATTATCCCAATTTTTGATAATTACAACCTGATGCTCGGTTGCAATGTTATGTTGCTCAGGAGCGATACACTGTTGCTCAGGTAGAGTGTCACATTTTTTAGTGTAAACAAACATGTTGTAGTCTTCTGGTTCTTTTCCACTTTCCTTATCATTCTTTTCTACAAATTCATCTATTCTTACATTTTCACTTTCAATGATCTTGTTAGATGACTTATTAAGACATTTATAAGCCTTGCTTTTGGTGGAATACCCTAGAAAGATACCTTCATCACTTTTGGAGTCAAGCTTTTCATTTCTAACATCTTTCAAAATATTACATTGACTACCAAAGATTCAAAAGTAACTTACATTGGGTGTGTAACCATACCAAATCTCATAGGGTGTCTCCTTTGTGTCCTTCAATTGTAATCTGTTCGATGTGTAGACAACTATACTGACATCTTCCCTCCATAAATTTTGAGTGATTCTTTTCTCAATCATCAATGTTCTTGCATAGTCAACGATTGATCTATTTCTCCTCTCAGCAATTCCATTTTACTGTGGTGTTCTCAGTGCAGAAACTTGTCTTTTGATTCCATGCTCATTACA
Source organism: Thuja plicata (assembly GCA_018584345.1). Lineage (NCBI taxonomy): Eukaryota > Viridiplantae > Streptophyta > Pinopsida > Cupressales > Cupressaceae > Thuja > Thuja plicata. The sequence continues at coordinate 199,398 of MU226802.1, read as the reverse complement.
TAAATTAGTGAATTAATCTAAAATAAATTCCCCTCCTCTATCTGACCTTAAGCATTTCAATTCCTTGCCACTTTTATTTTCTACCATAGCCTTATACCATTTAAACATCTTCAATGCTTTTGATTTATCTTTTAACAACATAACTGTCATCATTCTAGAATAATCATCTATAAAGAGAATGAAATACCTATATCCATAGTAGATATTTTTTCTCATCAGTCCACATAGATCAGTATGGACTAATTATAGAATGACATTAGATGTATGGGCTTTACTCTTTAAACTAGACTTTGTCATCTTACCTTTTTGACAATTCTTGCACATGATATGCTCGGGTTTTGACATGCTTGATAAGCCTCTGACTTTTTGTTTATTGATTATCTTTATCATGTTGTAAAAATTCACATGACATAATATCTTATGCCACAACCATATGTCTTTGTTTATAGCCATTAAAAAAGTGGTGTTAATTTCATCAAGATAGAAAAGGTTACCTTTTGTCTGTTCACCAGTTCTGATCAACCTTCCTGATTCATTGAAGATCTCTTCCTTCTTATTCTCAAATGCTACTCGGTGACCTGTATTGTTCACCCATGAAACACTTAACAAATTATAATTTAGTCTCTTTACCCAGTAATAATTTTCATATTTGATTAGGTTATTCAACATTATGGTTCCTTTACCTTCAACTAGACAAGGTGTGTAATCACCCATTCTTACTGAACCACCATTATAGTATTGAAAAGTTTCAAACTTTTATTTATCACCGGTCATGTGGTGAGTGCAACCACTATCTATAATCTAGAAATCATTTTTACTAACCTTAGATATGAGTGCAGTCTCTACATACCTTTCTTCTTCTTCATCTGAATCATCCTTCATGGCTACAAATACCATCTCAATGTCTTCTTCTGATTCGGTGTCAGTATCATCAGCTCTATTCTCAGCTAGGGAACAAGATTTCTTTCCTTTTTCCTTGTAGTCTCGGGTATCTCTTCTATCAGATTTTTGGTTGCTTCGGTAATCTTTGTTATCACCTCGGTCAAACTTATTTTCATATGTTCTGTCATTACTTCTGTCATCTTTTCTTCTATTAGGACATCTTTCAGCAAAGTGTCCAACCTCTTTACACTTAAAACATACAAGTGGTAATTTACCTTTGTATCTACCTTTGCCTCTCTACAATCTTCTTTCCATTAGTGCTTTAATCTCATCAAGTCCTTGATCCTCATTATCACTTTCACTATAATTTCAAATAGTGTGTCTATGAATCGACTTACTTATTTTCAATGAAGATTTGAATGCAGATTCTATAGATGATAAGACACTATTATCAAATTTATTAATCTCAAATGAATTCAGTCTACCAATCAGACTATCTAGAGTAACTGTATTGTTTGCAACTGCTTTCATTTCTTGTATAGAATATACTCTAATAGCATATACAAGTAGTAAGGTTCTTAGGATTTTACTTACCACTGTCTCTTCTTCAAGTACACCTCCAATTCCTCAGATAGAATTGACTACCTCTTTTATTTTGCAGCTATACTGAGTGATATTTTCTCCTTCTTTCATCCTTAGGTCATCAAACCTCCCTCTTAGGCTTTCTTCATTGGCTTTTAGTACATTAACATCTCCTCTATGTACCAACTTCAATATATCCCACATTTTCTTTGCAAAGGTGCAGGTTTTGACATCTTCAAACTCAGCATCAAAGAGTGAGAAAACAAGCTCTATCATCATGCAACTATACTCATGTTTTTCTCTCAATTTCTCAAGAGTGTGAGGTCCTGTAGGCAAAACATATTCAGTATCAAGGTGTTGAGTAACATCATTACCAATACCTGATAGGTGGATTATTATTCTACTTTTCCATGATGCAAAGTTGTCTTTATTCAACTTGGGCACATCTTGTGATCTTTTGGTTGAGCTGTTAAACTCCCTTTCTAAGCACACAATCTTTGACACCAATTGTTTGAATAAGTGAGGGGGGGGGGGTGAATCAGTGGCCTCAAAATATTCCAATAAATCAACCCAAAAACTAAGTACCACAATATTAAGACTAGTTATCTTTAGTCCTACAAGATGTATGCTTTGAAATATACTTATCAAATAACTACTGCTCAGAGTTCTCTTTTAAACCTTATTCTTAATGTTTACCGAATAGCAGTCTTTCATTTACCAAAAAATAGTAAATTTCTTAGTGTATACTGATCAATCTATATTATTTATGTGTAATGAAAAACACTAAAGTAATGACTCATAAACACATTGACACATGAATTTTTAACGTGGAAACCCTGTTAAGGGAAAAAGCCACTTGGGACCGGTAACCCAAAATTTTTACTCTTTTCAAGTGAGCTCGGTGAAGAGACAACCCTGTTAAAGGTTAAAAAAACACTTCTAGGTGTGACCTTGTTAGAGGATTTAAATAGAATAGTTTGTCACTTGATATCGGGCATCTGTATGCTACCTTCTATGACCAAACCTAGTGTAGTTTGTCAAATGGTATCTGGAAACTCATGGTATCTTCATGATCAAACATTTTGATACTCCTTAGGATGTATCTCAATATAGAAAGGATTGTTAAGTCCTACTTGGTTAAGAGACTTTCCGAATCAATGGTTAAACTGAAATAGTAAATGACATGTTCACATATACAACTTATACTTGTAGATTTTCAGTTCTATTGTAAGCTCATTTTACCTTTCTGATCAATATGTATTTTCAATACCTTTGCTCCACTTCTTTCTGCTTAGTGATGCTGTGCTTCTTTGTTGCTTGGTGTCCGCAGAAATCTTTAGCTCTTTCCCCATCTTGATTGATCAGGACTGTATGAAGTTGTTCTTCATCAGTTTCTCTTCAACATCCTTCTTTTTCATTCACTCCCCTTAATTCATAATGAGTTAAGTTGTCTCTTTATAGACATTATATCACCATTTTTCACTTCTTGATTTTCTTGTTCTTGGTGTGATCCGCAATCTTAGTTGATCTTGACTTAAAGAATAACTCCTATTTTAGCTCATAGAAATCTTCTTTCCAGCTGGATAAAACAACTTTAAATATTTTACTTATCTCTGGCATTAACTTGTCAATGAAAACAATTTAAACAACCTGTTAAGTCTATCTTTATCTCTGTGAGCTAAGTATTTTTTCATTTCTAAACTCCAGTTAACTTCAGTGTTTAAACTCTTTGATAGCTTCGGTCAACACTTTAGTTTTCCTCAGACTTCTCTGTCGGTGTTGTCTGTCCATCAGGGTTGTCTGTCCTTCCATCTTGTGTTTCCATTGGTTAAAACTGTAATTCTATCCATTGGTAATACTTGTGATTATGCTCGTCAGTAATGATTTTCAGCTTCTTTTCTCGGGCATCACTGTGACTTTGCTCTCAGTTTTCTCTATCCTTCAGTTTCCACTAACCGTTAGTGTTTGAAGTCACTTAGTGAATGCTGGTCTTTTATGCATTACTGAAGGCATAATCTTTATCTCTCCAATTCTCTAAAGTCTTTGACACTTTGAATATAACTGACCAGATTATATCAAGTTGACATCAATGACAATACAATCCATTAGCTGATTTAATGTCTTGCATTATCTTTCTGCATTTCAGTGATCAACTTAACATATTCAAACATTCAATCAGTTACATGTCATCAATTAGCTCCTATATATTTAATTTAAGTGTCTTTATTCTTACTTTCAGTGCATGGAAGTTAAATTTCAGCTCCTTCAAGTTAAAGTTCAGCGCGTATAGGCAGTAAAACAACGCCTATAGATTTAAACTTAAAAATTTAAATTTTTGAATCTGATTTTTTTTTATCATCTTTACAAATGAAAAAATTCAAGAAGGTTCAGAAGCCCGCACTTTGAATTCCAAATTATTTTGAGGAGGAAGATGTAGGAAGATTATACAAAAGCATGAAAATGACGTAATTAGCCTTTGAATCAGAAACTTTGTAGGAGAAAATTCAAGCTCAAAATAGGTATTTGAAAATTGTAGATCTTTATCAATATTTTTACAATAATTAATTTATCCATTTAGATGACTCTCCTCTTTAAAGATGGACCAACTTAAGAAAGTCTAGAAAGCTACGTTTAAAATACCTGACTATTTTCAACAAAAGGAGGCCAAAAGACTAAACAAGTGGGCTATGAAAACACATTAGGAAAATGTAGATGAACAACTTGATAAAGAGGGTAAAGAAAATAGTAGATATTTGATGATTGTAAAATTATATCAAGATCAATATCAAATACCTAGGATCAATATAGATGGTTAATATTTCTAAGCATTTGTCATCCTTTATCCATTAATTTTCATTTCTTCACTTTGCTTGTTTGGTGTTGGACTAATGTTCGCGAGAGCATTGGATGCTAAGGAGATGGAATGATTTATGAGGAAACGTATAATAAAAATTAAAATCCTAAAAAATGAACACAAATTAGAACAAGGTACACACAATTTTTTTTTAATCTTTCATGTACCTTTCATTTCATCTTTTGGCAAATTTCAAAGTTCAAACACATAGCATAATTAAGAAGACCTCATTTTTCTTGTGAATAAGGATATTAGGCCTATGCTCTCACCTTTTCAAGGTGATCAGAATGCCAAACATACCTAAGTTCCATTATATTAAAGGTCTAAAAATGAACACCATGTCTATTGTGTTTGGAGAATAAAGGTAATTGGGATATGCTCTCATCCTTCATAGGATGATAAAACTCCTAGACCTCCCTCTATCTCATTTTTCTTTAAGTAGTGCATTTATTTTCAAGCCATAGTGGGCCTGCCTCTCGATATTTTCCTTAACGAGGACGGTGAGAGGGACAAACCAAAGTGGGATACAAAACCCTTTAACCACGGTTATCCAACATATTATAAACAAATACCTTCATCCTTAATAGGGTGAAGGAAAAAGAACAATTGTATAATAGACTTCCTTGAGTAGTCCTCACAGATTGCGCAAAACCTCCATGGTGTTGGTGGGAATCTCTCCTAAAGAGAGTTAAAAACAGTGGAACTTTGAACAAGATCCTTATTAAATCCTGGTTAAGTAGAAAGCTTACCTCTTTATCCATGGAAACTAAAATTATCCTTAGGTAGCTTGTTTGACTTGATTTATTTGTGTAAAACTTTTGGAAATGTTAAAAGAATATACACTAGATGTTATAGATGTTTTATTTTTATAAGATGAGTGCTTGAGTGTGGTTGTTTGTTATGTTTTGGATACATAGTTGAATTAAATTTATTCTCAATAGAAACAGGTTCTTTAAGAAAATCTTCCATTTTTATAACTCCAAACAAGTTGATCATTTACATAATTCCAACTAAATCACATTAAATTACAAGTGTTGTCAAAACATCTCAATCCTTAATTTTTGAAAAGTTCCTCATCAAGGATTACATGTCCTTTTCTTAGAACCAACAAAATCAGGATCCATCATAAGTCTTCATGATATAGATAGATATTTCTCTATTAAACTTCATCATTAGGACACACTTCAATTTGAGAAAAAACATCATTGGAATCTTACCATATTGCTTGTTTGTAGTAAATTCGACTAAGATTTTTGAAGAAAACCTTAACAATTGAGAAAACCTTGACTGAAAAAGTAACCCAAGAGTTACTTTTATGGCAACAATAAGGACACGATCTTATCATTTTGAAACAATTAATGACAAAGTCACATTAAAATACATAATATTTCAAGAAAAAATCCCATCTTAACATGAAAATCAATTTGAATCAACCACAGATCAAAAACATCAAGTGAACCCAAGCCCAAAAGTGGATAAAGTTCAAGAAAATCAATCCAACATGGAGAATGTTTGGCCTAAAGGTCATGACATTAATGACCTTAGCACTGGCAATAGTGACATCACCAATCAAAAACATGAGGAAATAACTGAAGATAAGGTGAGGCAAGCAAAAAAAACCCCATATTTATTAAAATTATGGAGAAAGTGCTAGAAAATGATAAAGATATATTTTCATGACATTAGCTCAACTAGGGGTCAAACCATCTCATGATTATGTCATATATAAATTAAAACAAGATGAGGATAAGGTTAACCCTCTAGCAGTATTAACTAAACATATCCAATCTCTTCAAACACAATTGGATAATATTCAAAATGGAAACACTCCAAAGAAATATACGATAGAGGAAACTTTTCCCTTTCTCTTTGACAAGAGTTTAGTCATGATACCTTTATCACCTAATGTGGTATTCCAAAATATGATAAATATATGGGTTCAACAGACCCTCAAGACCACATTAGAGAATTCTATACTTTAAGCATGGAATTCCTACATGAATCAACCCATCTCATGAGAATATTACTTAGGAGCTTAGGAGGCCAATAAATGGAGTGGTTCTCCAAATTACCTCCCAAAACTAAAACATTTGAAGAATTTGTCTCTAAATTTATGACTCAATACTCATATAATATTGAACATAAAGTAACCATGCTATATTTATGCAAAACTAAACATAAAAATGGGGAGACATTCTTGACTTTCCTACAATGTTGGAGAAAAATCTTTGCAAAATACCCAAGATGCATACCAGAAAAGGAAAAGATGGACATATTCATTTACAATTTGAATAGTCAAATGAATTATTGGATAAAACTCAAATGTCCTCCATCCTTTGAAAAAATAATTTAAAATAACATCAAGATAGAAGATACTTTGGTAAAAAAAAGTGAACTTAAGTTATACAAAGATAACAAGGGTTTTTCAAAAAATAACACCAATTACAAAAATAATTCTGCAACCAATAACAACAATGATTAACCTAAGTTTTGGTTGAAGAAAAACAATAAGGACATAGTAAATGATGGGGTGGTAGAAGAAAACAATATAAAACCTAATCCATTCTATCTTTCTAGTACTTCTAGTCAACAAGAAAACACCATAAATACACCCAACAAAAATAATTTCAACATCAACAACAAAAATAATAACCAAGGAGACAACAAACCAAAACCACTATTTATGTCCCAATTCACTTCACCACGAAGGAAATTAAATCCATTGGGAGAACCCCTTGAGAAGGCTTTAAGAACAGTTATTGCAAATAAAATAATAAATCTACCCAACTCAAGAGGTTTCAAACTCCAAGTCAAACTGTCATGGTGGAATGAATCACATAATTGTGAATCATAGGAACAAGGGACATAAGACAAATCAGTGTATGTGATTAAAACACGTGGTTCAAGATCTCATTGACAATGGTGTCATTGAAGTAGATTGACCTAAAAATAATGAATATCATACAAATTTCAAAACTCCTTTCTTAAACCATGAGAAGGGTGAATCCTCCAATACAAATCAAAGTAAAAAAAGGAGAAAAAAAGGGGATTTTTTCACATACTTATGACAATACTATCAATTCTTTATCCAGTTTTGAAAATACCATTAATGTCATAGTGGTGAAAGTTAAAAAAAAGAGCCCTCCAATGTCATCACTAGGGGGAGAGCATAAAAAAACACTTTACAAGGAACCTCCAACACAAAAACTAGGCCTAATCATTTATATTTTCTTTCAAAACAATATAAGCTAGTGGATGAACTTCAAAAGAACCTAACACAAATATGAATTTTAGAGTTTCTAAAACTTTCACCATCGCATAAAGAAATTTTAGAAAAATCCTTGGTTGATATTAAAGTCCCTAACAATTTGAATATAGATAATTTCAAAACATGGCTAGTCATATTATTTCACCACATTGACTATCCTTTTCTGAGCAAGATGACATGTCCTTAAATCATCCTCAAAATTTCCCTTACACATTGAAGTCCTAATTCACAAGCATAGAGTCAAAATAGTCTTGATAGATAGAGGGGATGGTTTAAATATATGTACTTTGAACCTCATTAAAGCATTGGGATAATCTAAAAATTCCATGGATCCAAAAATGAAGACAACAGTAAAAGCTAATGATGATGAGGAAAGGTCTTCCAAAGGCATGGCTATTCTACCAATTCGAGTAGGAACTATTGAAAAGGAGACAATTTTACAAGTATTAGACCTCAAGTTGACCTACAATATATTTTTGGGCAGGCCCTGGATATGAAATGCAAGCCGTGCCTTCTACTTATCATCAATGCGTAAAGTTTCCTTATCTTGGACAAGAAATAATAATCAGTGGTGACCTTAACACTTTCCAGTATTGCAATAATATCAAGTCGGTTATGGATTCCTTTGTGCCACATAATAATGAGGCTTCCACATCAAATTCATCCCCAGAAAAAGCTAAAGAGAAAGGTCCTAGTATGAGGTCACCACTCAAAGAGAAATAAATAGATGACATCACTAGTTAAAAAGGTGAAAATGATAGTGCATCCACATCAAACAAGGATAAAGAGGGGGTCACTCTTTTATATTCAAATGATGAAAATCCTAGATCCTCTAGTTCAAATGCTTCTAACCAAGAATAAAAATAATCAAAAAGTAAAAAATTAGAAAAGGGTAAGGAAAAAGAAACCCATTATAAAAATATGGATACCCTAATGAAATTTTTTGAGAAGAAATTGAAGATCATTCAAAAAGGGGTGGGAGAATATTCCTTATCAATGGTCAATTTACCAATTTATTCAAAGTCTCATGAAAAACCCTCTGTTTCAACAAAACAAGCATCTTCTCAGAAATATGATGAAAAATTTGTAAGAGATACTACATTAGCTGAGGTAGAAGAAGACAATAACATCCTAAATTGAATATATAAGGATGAGGAAGAAACACATTATCATTCCCACACATCAATATGGGAAAGGTTTTCAAATAATGAAAAAAATGGGTTACCAAGGATTGAGTCCTCTTGGGAGGAACAAAAAAAGATTATTAGAACCTATAGAAGCTACTTTCCAGTCTGATAATGAGAAAATTAGGGTAGGTTATCTTGACATAGTCCATATAGAAAAATGAATCTTCCCTACATCCATGAGCAGATTGCAAATTTAGAGTCATACAGTGATGATGATTCAAAAAAATGGGAATGAGATTCCTTATCTGAAGAATCATGCCATAACAAGGAAATTGATTTGGTCCAGTCATACACATCTACATCAAAGGAAATACCAAGTTCAAGATATGAGTGGGTAGGAGAGCCATATGTACCTACATTCTTAGAGGGACAAAACTCTAGGTTTACCTTCAAGAGTTAGATCCACAATGCGTTCATGAATACTCTAGAGAGGAATAAATAGATTAAAAGTATATGGACCATATTAAACAATATTACGTCATAGATCTTGATGACACAATATATGAACCAAGCTATAAAAAATTCAAGGCATTAACTCCCATGGACCTAAATCCCCCCAATGATTCTTTACCCCTTATCCATCCTGAACTCATTGATTGGGATCAAATTGAGCCAAATGAAATAGACACCTTTCCAAGTGACTATTATATTACCATGTACATAAATTTTGTTGAGCCATCTTATACCCAAGAATCATATCAATAAAAATCAATGGGGGAAAGTGTCAAGTTTCTTAGTCACAAAAATAAAAGTAAAAAAACAAAAGATCTAGTGGTGAAAACCACCATGTGGTAGTACTAGATTATCAAAAAGTAAAAATAAAAGACATATTTGAAGGTGAAAACCCAATTGAGGCACCTATGGATGAGAAACTTGATACTTTACCTGAACACTATGAAGAAAGGTAATCTCTATTGGTTGAGTCAATGGAGAAGATAAACATTGGAACTGAGGAAGAGCCTAAGATCATCAATCTAGCAACATCCATATCTCAAGACGAAATACAACAATTCATTGAATTTTTTAAGGAAATACAAATCAATTTTGCATGGTCATATGGTGATATGCCAGGGTTAGACCCAAATTTGATAATGCACCATCTCAAATTGGTGAAGCAGAAGTTGAGAAAAATGAACCCACATGTAGCCTTGTTGGTTAAAGAAGAATTCATGAAGAAGATCTTGGATAATATGTTTATTAGACCTATTGCATATGAAAAATGGATCTCAAATATAGTACCTATTTCAAAAACTGATAAGATCATAAGAATTTGTACAAATTTTGATTATTTAAACAAGGCATGCCCCAAGGATGAGTTTCCTCTTCCAAGTATTGATACCATAGTAGACCTGACAAAAGGACATTATATGTTCTCATTATTGGATGGATTATCTAGATAAAATCAAATAAAAATAGCACCCAAGGATCAAGATAAAATTGCTTTTACATGTGCATGGGGTACTTTTTGTTGGAGTGTGATGCCTTTTGGTCTCAAAAATGTTGAAGCTACATACCAAAGAGCTATGAAAACTATTTTCCATGATATGATGTACACATTCAAGGAAGAATATGTAGATGACATTTTAGCAAAATTTTATACAAGAGATGAGCATCCACCAATCCTAGAAAAAATCTTCACAAGGTTGGAAAATTTTTAAGTAAGACTAAATCCAAAATAATGTTCATTTGGAGTCTAATCAGGGAAGTTACTGGGGGTAAATTGTTTCAGCCAAAGGAATAGAGGTAGATCCTACAAAAGTCAAAGCCATCATGGAAACAGGAGCACCAAGAAACATTAGCCAATTAAGATCTTTGTAAGGAAGGATACAATCCATAAGGAGGTTCATACCACAATTGGTAGAAAAGTGTCATTCTTTTACTTAATTGCTACATAAAGATATTTTAATTAAATGTGACAACAAATGTGAGGAAGACTTTGATCTTTTAAAGAAATATTTGATGAATCCTCCTACCCTAACGGATCCAATGCCAGTGAAGCCTTTGATACTTTATATATCAGCAACATAAAATTCATTGGGAACCTTATTAGCAAAAGAAGATGTTTAAGGAAAAGAAAAATCAATCTAATACATTAGTATAACTTTAGTGAAATATGAGATAAATTACACTTTAATAGAGAGATCATGTCTAGCTATGGTTTTTGCTTCCCAAAAACTACGACACTATATGCTAGCACATAAAATCATGTTAATTGATAAGATAAATCCATTGAAATATCTTATTAGTAAATTAGCTCTAACATGAAGGTTAGCCAAATGGGTCATGGTGCTAAGTGAATTTGATATACAATATATAGAATGAAGAGATATAAATTGACAAGTTATAGAAGACCAATTAGAAGAAGCACCAATACCAAGTAAAGAACCTCTATAAATAGAATTTATAGATGCACATATTCTTACACTTGTACCTCAAACATAGAAGTTGTACTTGGAAAGATCATATACTTAATATGGCTCATGGGAAGGAGTTCTTTTCATTACACCTAAAGGCCTCACAATAAAAAAGTCCTACAAGATCTTGTTTCCATGCACCAATAATATAGAAGAATATGAAGCACTTTTCATTGGACTCAAGATGGCCTTGGAATGGAGAAACACAAAATTACAAATCTATGGGGACTCCCAATTGATCATTAATCAAATTAATGATGACTACCAAACCAAGGATGAAAAACTCATGCCCTACAAAGGATGGTTGTTTATTTTAAGAAATATTTTGTATTGATCACATTCAATCAAATACCAAGAGTTGAGAATAAATAAATAGATGTCATGGATACACTAGCTTCACTTCTACAAGTACCTAGTGAAAATGAAAGATATGAATTCTTGGTGGAAGAATTGGTTAAAATTTCATATGAACATCCCGATTCCCAAATTATTTGCCTACTTGTGGGTCCTGACTCTACTTGGTATGGTCCCATTTAAACATACCTTAAAGATAACACCTTACCCTTGGATCAATCCCAAAATGAAAAGAGAAACCTTATATTCCAAGCCTCTCATTTCGCCTTTATATCTGACACATTTTATAAAAAATGTCTTGACAGGACATTGCTTAGATGTTTAGAGGGCGAGGAATCTAAAACTACCTTACAAGATGTTCATAGGGGTATTTTTGCGTCATACTTGAGTGGGTTTACCTTAGCAAAGAAACTCATTAGGATGGGGTATTATTGGCCAAAAATGGAAAAATGCATGATAGTTTGTAAATATTTTCCAAAAGTGCCAATACCATGGAAAACTAATACATGTGCCAACACAGGAGCTACATCCATTGACCACACCTTGGACTTTTGTCAATGGGGTTTTGATTTGATTGGGATAATTTATCCTCCCTCTACAAATGGTCATAAATAGATTACAACTACAAAATAATATTTCTCAAAATGGGTGGAAGCTATACCCTTTGTAGATGTTTAAAATCACCCCTTAGTATTATAGTTATTTTAATTTATTAATTTTATTTTTTATATTATTCCACCTATTTAATTAAATTTGGTTCATCTTCTAGGGTATTTAAATTTAATTTAAATACCTTTCCTCTAAACGTATTAAAATTTATTTAATACCCTTCCTGCATTGAATTCCCCTTTTAAATAAATTCCCTCCACATTTTAATATTCTACTAAGCTATGATTAGTCTAAATCTATTTTGGATTAATCCTAAATATAGACCTAGATCCTACCCTACCCACATCACTCTCAACAAATATTCCTTTTCACTAATTAACTAAGGTTAATTAGGCTAATTTTTGGATTCCTACACCCATTAGTGCTAATTATTTTCTCACACATGTGTGAGAAAATTTCCAAAAATCACCTTTTCAAAGATTCTAAAAATTCCTAAACAAGGTTTCTTACAACCTTGATGACAACTTCTTACACTTTCTAAGAATGTCTCATTAGACCAAGTATATGAAATCTCTTACAAGATCTCTTACATGTGTACTTGAAGAATACATTGACCCATCACATCTCAAGTTCCTCACACATGTGTGAGAAAACTTGGACTCTTTCATGGCTTATGTGTCCTTCATGTCACACCTATGTGTATGAAACATAAGGTACACTTCACACAAGTCCTCCAAAATACTATAAATAGGAGCCTTTCCAAGAGTAAATTACTCATCATTTGCATATTAGAGTTATCATGCTAATTTGTGCTTAGATTTATTTGCATCAATTTAGAGATTTTGTCTAACATGTTTGGTAGTTGTTTTCATTTATCATAGTAGTTTCATTCCATTCATAGCTCTTAGTTTTTTCATTCAATACTAGGATCTTGAATTTAATTTCATTCCTACTTCTCATATTTGCATTGAATGCTTGAGACTAGTTATTTATAACCAATTCTTGAGTTCATGCAATATCATCACATTTAGTTTTGCATTTAGTATCACTTCTTATCATATGATCAATAGTGAGATTTATATCTTGTGTTGGGAGAGAACACCCACATTCCTCTCTAAGAGAAAATCAATGAGTATTGGGTGCACTTGTTTGGCTCATCGGAGGTTATGTTGGAAGCTATTGTGTAGTTTAAAGATTTTATGAATATGTGTATATTAAATATTTATAACTAACATTTGCATGTATGAGCTTGTTCCACACAGGTAGGTTTTCATTATACACATTTTGGCATGCCTGATAGATTCATAACTAATATTTTCATGTTTGAGTTTGTTCCACATAGGTAGGTATTCATCATACACATTTTATTGTCCCTGCAGATGATAATTTTTTATTGTCATCTTTACACATCTCTTACAATATTTATTATATGTGCACTTGAAGTATAGATCGACCCATCACATCTCAAGTTTCTCACACATGTGTGAGAAAACTTGGACTCTTAAATGACATATGTGTCCTTCATGTGGCACCTACGTGGATGCCACATAAGATCCACTTCACCCAAGTTCTCCAAAATCCTATAAATAGGAGTCTTTCCAAGAGTAAATTACCCATCATTTGCATATTAGAGTTATTATGCTATTTCATGCTTAGAGTTATTGTTATTCACTAAATTTTGCACCCTATCAAGTACTTGAGCCTAATAATCTAGTATAACATGGGAATCACTTCTAGGTTGTGGGACCTTTGCTAACTAAAGTGAAGCCTCCATATTCTAGGCTGGTTCCTCTTGGATAATCACATTATTTGCTTTTGAACATGAATGTAAACTTGGGTGGAAAAGGGATAGAAGGAGAATTGAAATGGAAATAACTAAAAATAAAATTATCCTACTAGGTGATACACCAAAGGTAACATGAATCATAACACAGTGACCAAAACTAGCATGAAATTCCTGAATCTAGGATAACACAACTTTCTGAATAGGCTTGCATAAGTTTTTCATAGAGAGGTCTGAAATGAAAAGAGGCTATTCAAGGAAAGATAATATTTCACAAACAATAACATATTCAATGGAATAGACATAGACTATGACTGGAAAACAAACATCCACTTCAGCAAATAGGCACAGGAATGAGACAAGGTAACAAGGGATGAACATAATCCACAAGATTATCTAAATCAAATCACCCACAGTAGTGCACAAAGATGTAGAAATAAAGAAGGCTCAATAACTCCAAGATTTCTATAATATTAACCACTATATTATACTTCAAATAAGAGAAATGTAGACAAGAAAATCTTGAGGACAGAGAAAATGTCATAAAAAACCTTTACATAATCTGGAATTCTATGAGAAATTACAACAAGATGAAAACCTGAGGGAATAGAAGATGCCATAGAAAGTCTTGCATAAGCTGAAAAAAAAACTCTCTAGCTAAAAAAAGCTTCTAAAACTACTTATATACAACCTCCCCTAGCACATGGGCTCGAGAGTCAATCCATTTGATCAGTTAGGGTAGAATTAGGGTTATTATATATTCTCAATAAATAATGAAGAAACCCTAAACCAATCAAGTCTGCTCATCAATGGGTTCAAAAATATCTTAGAAGATCAGGTACATTCATGAATACGTCTCCCATCACCATAAATTTGAGAAGATAAATAAGATCGATCCATCTACCTAGTCTGTAAGTTGAAAAAGTCACCACCGCCATGAAAACCCAAGAACAACATTTAAATATTTGAACTCAAACCCAAATGGTCACAGGTGGTGCGGAATGCCTGATCAATAACTCAGATTTGAAACTTTAATTCCTTTAAAACATGACCGTCAATCTTATTTAAGCTACCCACGAGGACATGATCAGATCTTCCACACGACAAGTAGGCGCGATGCCTTGAAGATCAACTATCTACAACTTGGAGATCAAGGGATCACACAAAATATTGGATCTTTATTACTTTATGTGTCTTTACTATCCTTGTCAACCTGGGACCCATGATGTCATCTGTGTGACATGTCATCATGGCTTGATGGATTGAACATTAGATCTCAATCACTTTGACTTTAAGCCTTGAGCCGACTGTTGGATCAAATAAGACTTGATCGCTCTTCACTTTACCTTTGTTTGACTAGTTCGGATCCACCATGAACATGTGTATTCAAGGCGTAATGCCTTAATGGATAGATATCAAGAACTTTGGCATCAAGGATTTATGCCTACCACTGGATTAAAAGAAACTTTCTCAAAAATTACCTTACCACAGATGGGTCCAAACTCTGACAACCTGCCACGCGTTGATAAGGTGTAATGCCTTGATCATTAGATTTCAAGTACTTCAGCTTTAAGCCTTTAAGCTGACCATTCGATCAAACTAAACTTGATCAATCTTTAATAAGCCAAAGACCCTGCATAAAGGTGACCCCACCGTCCACGTGGTGCAATGAATTAATGGCTTAATGAATAGATCTTGAGCACTTTGTCTTTAAGCCATAACACCGACCACACGATCAAAAGAAACTTAATCAATATTTAACTTGTCTCTAATCTTACCTGGCCCCACCAAAAACACATGGAATCTTGTCATGCACTCTCCATCCCTGAAAGAATATACCTTGATTCCCAGTGAGTGAATGACAATCGTCAATCTTCATCTTTACTTTTTAATCACGTACTTGCACCACCTTTCTATCTTGATATTCAACCTATGTGAGTGAGTGATGACCACACATAACCTGCAACATAGACTACATCGCACACTCACACAAAAAAAATGCTAAGTGGTTTAGCTCAGTGAGTGAGCGATAACATAAAATATCCTTTACTCGCACAGTCATAGACTGAAAACCTTAAGGTAAAATCACATGGTGAGCGAGTGATAAACATTTTTGATAACACCGTTGCTCACTCGCACAGTCAAGCTAACATGCAACAAGACCGTCATGACTGCGTGACTAACCATAAAGAGTGACTACTTGTGGACAACTTAAAACATGTGAAGGATTGTGACCTTAAGTGGCAAAAAAGGTAATGAAGGATTATAATAGCCACCAAGGAGTTAGGGTTTTAAGGGATCTTTCATAGGGTTTTTTTGCATATGAAGGGTTTAGAACTAGACCTAGAATATGCAGAGAATAAGACAGAGACAAGGAATCAAGTGTATAAAAATAAAAGCTGGGCTTTACCCTTATGGGAGCCTCATTTTCTCCACTTGTAGCCAAAATTGCATAGATAGGAAATTTGGGTAGCATTTTTGGCAATTTTTGTTGAATGTGAGCCTGCTAGACATATAAAACTAGTGGCCTAGAAATTCCATTGGGCATAGGAGTCTACATTGAGCACACAAAAAACTTTTGGGAAGGAAGGAGGATTGAAACTAGGAGGAGGGAAAATGAACCAAAATAGGGAAAAAGAGTGTACAAGCTGAAACAACAACTGTGCACAAGCACTTCAAGGAAAGAAGGAAAAACTAACCTAGAAAGTAGAAAAAAAAGTAGGAAAATTAATTACAAAGCTGGACAAACCTCAAAACAAGGTTTTAGATGAAATCTATTGACATAAATTGGCAAGGCTCATCCTTCAAGAGTTGACATCTAAAAAGCCTTATGCTCCTTGCACTTAGTGATCACAAATGGACCTCCCCAAAAGGAGTCAAACTTGGTATGCCTGCTAGGCTTGGATCTGAATTCATCCCATTTGAGGACTACATCCCCAACATTGAAGTTCCTTGATCTAGCTCTCCTATCAAAGCTTTTCTTGGTTTACATCTATTGGAACTCCATAGTTTGCATAGCCTTGCCTCTATTTTCTTCTAACTCCATGAGCTGTGCATACCTCACCTACAGAGGGTCTCCTTCTTCAAAGAGGACAAGTTGGGTAGCAAGGTCTAAAGCTGGTAATTTAGTTGAAATGGACAGTTTAGATTCCCTGCCATAGACTAGCATGTATGGAGAGTTACCAATGATCTTATTGGGAGTGATACTGTCTAACCATAAGGAAGAATTCAGTTTAGAGTGCCAATCTCTCTGATTTTATTGTAGAGTCTTTTTAATTATCCTGATTAGGTTCTTGTTTGTAGACTCTACTAAACCATTACCCTGGGGGTAATAATTGGAGCTTGTGTTCAGGTAAACACCATGTTTAATTTCCCATTGAATGACTCTTAAGCCTTTGAAAGAAAGTGCATTATCTGATATAATAGAGTTTGGGGTCCCAAACCTATGAATTATATCATCATAAAAACCCAAGACAACACTCTCATTTGCTTCTTTTAATGCAATAGCCTCATTCCATCTGGTGAAATAATAAGTTGCAGTGATTATCCACTTATGGCCTACACTAGATGGGGGGTTAATTATACCTATGAAGTTAATGCCCCACTTCATAAAAGGTTGGTTTGTCTTGATTGGTTTGAGGGGCATAGATGCAAGCCTTTCCTTACCTGCAAACATGGCACATTTCATGCATTTTCTTATATGATCATGACTATCCTTAAAGATAGATGGCCAATAGTATCCAACCCTCATGATCTTGAAAGTAGTATTCCTAGGAGAGAAATGACCTCCATAAGGTCCATCATGAAATTCATTTAGGACACCTGCTACTTGTTCTGAATCAATGCATCTTAAGAGAACACCATTATGATCCTTTCTAAAAAGGATCTCATTAATTAACACAAAGGGGATAGAATACAACCTATAATACCTTATTTTTTCTAAATCCAAATTTGTAGGGCACTCTCCTATCTTTAAAAAATGAACCATGTTAGGCAACCAACCTGCTGCCTTGGCATGTTCTTCTATTGAATGCACAACTAAGGATGCATTCATTTGCTCTTGGTCTTTTGGAATTTAATCTTCGGTCAATTGTCCACAAAGACCTCTTCCTCTAAATAGCTTGGTCACTTGAATAACACTGTCATATCCCATGACCCTAGTGATCCAACCAACTCTTTTCTCATTTAGTCCCTAGAAAGTAGGAACTCCTTGACACTCGGATGAGTAACCCTCAATTGTACCTTACTATGAGTCAATAGATGTATGAAATTTTTAAGGCTCTTCACCACATCAATTACATGTTTCTCTACAAAATATTACCTTTGTTCACACTCTTCCAAACCTTTACTAAAGAAAGAAATAGGTTGCTCCAATCCTCCAGAGTTATTTTGAGTTAACATTACAGATATGGCATCAGAGCCTCTATAATTATAAAGAATAAAATCATTACTGAAATAAGGTTTTAGCAAGGCTGGGGCCTTTGTCAAAGCTTCTTTAATGGCTTGGAAAATATTATTTCCTTCTTTTCTCCAACATAAGACTACATTCTTCTTCAACATTCTTGTTAAAGGCTTCAAAATATCTGCAACATTAGGCAAGAAACGCCTGACAAAGTTAATACTTCTTATGAAGGATTGAATACTCTTCTTGTGAGGTGGTAGGGGTAGCTCTAGAATAGCTACAATACTCTTAGGGTCCATTATAATACCTTTCTTGGATACAATATATCCTAACATTTTCCCTTCATGGACTGCAAACACACATTTCTTGAGATTGAGGGAGATCCCAAAATCCCTACACCTTTCAAATATTTTCCTTAGATGTTTGATGTGGTCTGCTACATGTTTAGAATAGACAGTGATATCATCTAAGTAGACTAGTACAAACTTATACATGAGGTTTTTAAAGGCCATATCCATAGCCTTTTGAAAAGTGGCAGCCGCATTTGACAAACCAAAAGGCATCTTTTGATAGGCAATGGTTCCCCACTTGGTTGTAAATGAAGTCTTATACTGATCCTCTTTATTAACTTGGATCTGATTGTATCTTGAGTATCCATCTAGTAATGAGAAGCGTTCCGATCTAGAGACACATTGCAAAATATATTCCATGGATGGTAATGGGTGGCGATCTTTTAGGGCTGCCCTATTAAGGTCCCTAAAATCAACACATAGGCTTAGTTCCCCATTATTTTTCCTAATAGGAACAAGGTTTGATACCCAACTAGTGTGCTTTATGGGGTAAATGATGCCACTCTCTATTAATTTTAGAGCCTCCTTGTACATGAGTGGCTCTAGCTTGGGGTTGATAGGCCTTTGCTTCTGTCTGAATGGCTTGGTATTTGGCTCTAATTCAATGGTATGTTGAGAAAGTTCTCGATTGAAGCCCTTGAGGTATTTATATTTCTAGAAAAAGATATCACATAATTCTTGAAATAATTGAGTGTAATATTGTTTCTCTGAATCAATGTTCACCTTTCCAAACTTCAGGCTTTTACCTGGCTCTAATTCCAAATTAGCATAGTGTTGTTGAACTACCAAGCTAGTCTTATTCCTTTTTTCTTGTTTATCTTTGTTGAAGATAGACTCTAGGGTGACAAGGCCTTTAGGCATCTTATTTGATTTATGTTGTACCACTTGGTCACCATAGTTCTGCATCAGTCTATCCTGATTGTGCTCTAAAAGGACATCTTCTTCAAACAAAAATTGTAGAATTTTATCATCATTATCAAACACTTGCCAATTAATATTATTATCAGGGATGGAAGGCTTGAAAATAGTATTAAAATGTTGTTGATCCTTCCTTACTGAAATGTTGTTAAGAATATCAAATTGGGATCCAACAACAACTAATCTATCTACATTCTGATTTAGTTTTCTAGGGATAGAAATGATGTTGAAAGCATAAAAATATTCTATAGCCTCACAAACCCTATTCTTGTAAGCTTTAATTGTATCATTCTTGGTAGAACTTATCCCTCTTACCTAGCTGACCACCATCTCACTGTCACCATATACTTTTAGGGCTTTAATCCCTCTCTTTCTAGCCCACTCCAATCCATTCACCATAATCTCATATTTAGCAGTATTGCTTGTGTAAGAAAAACTAAATCTAAAAGCTGTATACTACTTCTCACCTTTTGGGGAGACTAAAATTGCACCACAACCAAAGCCATGTCTTCTTCTAGCACCATCAAAGAATAGTTCCCAAACTTTACTGCTCTATTCTTCCAATTCCTTAGTGTTTTCCTTGAAAATATTTGGCTCTATGAATCCATCCTCTTGTATCAAATAGTTTCCCAAACTAGAATCCCAAATAACATTGGCTTGGGTCTCTGAAGCTCTTTCTGACTCCAATTCATCTAGATAGATATCTGGGATGTTTTCTATCTTAGTTTTTATTTCTTTGATGATTGGAAAATCATTACTATCAAGTGCAAGACAACTTGCATTGAAAACATTGGACACATAAGGTTCTATATGATTAACAACTAATGATTCAGACTTGGTAGTAACCTTGGTTCCATACCTAGTATGGAAAAGCATGTGAGACCAGTCAGAAGAAAGATAGCCTCCTATCTTGGCTGTAAATTCTCTTGATAGACATATGGAAAAGAGAGAAGGGAGATCTATGATGTAGATGTAAAGTAAGATAGAGAAATTGGGGCTTGCATGAAGAATCAAGCTTGTATCCTTCGCCACTCCTACTGTGTTTACTAAGGAACCATTAAGATGTGTTACCTTCTTTTGGAATGGTTCATATTTGAGCCCTAATATTTGATCAGCTACCTTCTTGGGCATGAATGAACTAGTAGACACACTATCTACCATACAATTATGTACTAGAGAATTTCAAATAATTAATGATACATAAAAGGGAGGTGGTTTTAAGTTCCTACCTTGAATGGAATCTGCTTTGGTGTTGCTGCTTGGAATCTTCTTTTCTTGATCAATGTTGACCAATACCGGCTTAGTGTAATCACATAAAAATGGACATCTAAATGCTAGACCCCCAATTTCAACATTTAATCAAGAAACCCTAGTCTTGATAAACCCTAAGTCCTAAATCAAATAGGCAATTCCTCAATCTATCAATTTCAAGCTAATATGACTTGAACCCTAGGTCCTAACAATTCATCGTACTTGATTAATTAACTAATTCCTAAAATCATAATACATTGGCAAATAAACCTTATGTTAATTATTTAATTGATATTATGATATATTAATTAAATAAAATTGCTAAATTGTCAATTGAATAAAAAAGGAATTAAATTAATTATAAAAAAAATGTGCATTTAAATCAATTAAATTATTAAAAATGCATATGACATCATCAAATCCAGCTAACTAATTATCAAACTGGAAACAATCCAATTCCACTTAGTTAACTGATTCTTATCTATTTATCATTTTGGAAACATTTTAGTTAACTGAGAACTGAATATGGAAGTTTCCAAAAAGACTGATCAGTCAATTCAGTCAACTGACTCTTTTGACCAGTCATTATCTTTGCACATGGATTGTGCTTCCTCAGATCAAATCCTGTCCACTCTTTGGCTTTTAATCTTAAGCATCGATTCGACAGAGATTTCTATAAAAGAGAAGGTCATTTCCTTCCCAAAGGACCCAAACTTTTTCTATCATTATTATACTACTTTTTCTTTTCTAGCATTCTTATCTTTTTCATTTAGCATTGTTGTTATTACTTTCAAGCATGAAAACAATCTAATCTTAGAGTACATTTGAATTTGGTGTTTATTAAACTAAATCTTACACATTTCAATTTGGTGCTTCTAAAATAAATCTAATTAGCTTGGATGAACAACAAGCTACATTTGCATTTAGATTAATCATTTAGTTTAATCATATAGCTTTAAAATACTTCATTTAGAATAGTGTGTAGTCACTGGACTTTACGATGACCTGGGAACAAAGTCCGTACTCCTACCTACTAGAAGGAAATGAACCAATGTCGATTAGGCTTGGGAATTTTAGTATTTTGATTTTTTATTTTCTAACCCGCTAATCACTTAATGGATCATTGAAGTGTGTGTGTTTGCAGCTTGCAGGCTTACCCAAATTCAAGAATTTATTTCAGGTGCCCACCATGGGGCTTCCCACATTCTCCTCTTTAACCCAAATTTGACTCGACCATCTCTTCCAGATAGTCATTTCGGTTTGAAACAACTATAAACTCACCTATATATGCCAAAAATTAAATCTATGGCAAATTGTTTTTGCTTGAAAAGGTCGTATGACCTTAGCACGCAAACCGAGGAAAATTTCCTACATGCATACCGAGATAATTGAGGAATTTTTTTTTCCAAAATTTGTGCTCTAGGTTTAACTTCATAACCCTTTGGGCATAATCCTTCTCTGTCTGCATAATACAAGTTTGCAATTTGTACCCCAAAATTTCATCATCAAGCACAAGTATCAAACACCAGCGAAGCCATTGCTTTTGGTTTATTTTTGTCTAACTTTCTATAAAAATTAAAGGTTTCTTACCTGTGGGGGGCATGTGAGATTAAATCCCTACAAACCCCACTTCTTTTCCACCATCCCAGTGCTTCTCACTCAACCCCGCGCCCAACCCTGCGTCTTCACACTACGCTACCTCCCCTTCCCACAGCGCTGCAACCATCATTCTGCAAACCACCCTCCTCCCTTCATTCTAAAACCACCCACTGCTTCACCAAACCTTTGTGTAGCCACCCTTCTCCATGCCACCCGCAACCCTCTACCTCCCTCTGTGCCCAACGCTAACCACCACTCCTAACTCCTCTTCTCAAACCCCCTTCCACCAACCACCACCACCTGCAACCCTTCGCTTCCATTCACTTCACCTCTGCTTCACCTCGACCAAATAGTGCCACCATCCCACCTCCACCACAAAAATCCCTCAACCCTTATCTACTAGCATGCGCACAGCTCCACCACTCTCCCACCCAAGCACTGCTTGAACACCACCCTAGCACCACCTCCGCCCAACCGAGTCGTTTAAAGTTGACAACCATTCAGCCGTCACCCTACGGGTTTATTGACCTTCTGCAATGGCCTCAAGACCATCAAATTTAACTTCAAATTTAGATGATGTCAGTAGGATTTAAATTTTCTTGCCTTCACCATATGTTGTTTTGAAATTGCAGTTCATATTCAAACCCTCATATCTTGCTCATATTAAGTCCTTTTTTCAAGAATTGTTTTTTGATTTGGGGTAGAATTTCCTAAAGATCACTTTGGTGGGATTATTTTCTTCTTTTGGTTGCTGGATGTATCATAAATGGAACTTTTTGATCACTATACCTATCTAATCCTCTATTTTGCAGCTTCCAGAGCCTCGTACGAGCTCATATGGTAACATTTTTGAGTGCAATTTTTTTTGAAAGTGCATGATTTTTCATCTAGTTTCTAAATATGTATTAATTTTTTTGATTTTACAATTTTTATAATGCTGAAAAATCTTTGGCTTTGTTTTTCTTGATGCTTATCTTTGATTACAACCTAACAGTGGTTTGTAGGATGTTATAAATGAAGAAAAAATCATAAAATACTAATGAGTT
The DNA here is from genome assembly GCA_018584345.1 of Thuja plicata. Classification (NCBI taxonomy): domain Eukaryota; kingdom Viridiplantae; phylum Streptophyta; class Pinopsida; order Cupressales; family Cupressaceae; genus Thuja; species Thuja plicata. The sequence continues at coordinate 175,899 of MU226802.1, read as the reverse complement.
TGATGCAAGAAGCTTTTTGAGGACTTTGTGTGTCTTCCAAAACTATCACGTCTGCATTTTTTAGTTAAATAACACTTCAAATTTGGTGCTTAAAAAGAATCACTTTGCTTATGTGTTTGAAGTGTTTTCTACATTTGTAATCCCAAAGAATTGCATGAACATATCCTTTCACCTTGCCTTCATAGATCTTGGGTGTAAGAGAAATTTATACAAATATTTTAGTGTGGCTACCTCATGAGAGCTTTAACAGAGCCGGTGAGAGTGGATTGCCCATTCGGTAACAGGCTAAAGCCAAGCCCTTCCAAACTGGTATATAAGAAATGCCATTGTGATTAGTGTCATAGTGAATAGGTGTTGATTATGTTATACTTGGAAGAAGATCTCCCTCAGTACCCTTTTGGTGTGTAAAAACCTACAAAATGTAACTTTTGTAGGTTGGGAGGCCTCCATAACAGAGCTAATCTGCCGCAAGTATAACCACCTGAACAAATACCTTAATTAAATTTTTTTTGTAGTTTCTAAAAACCCTCTATCTAATGGTGCGAAAGGTCAGAGACCGACTAAGATGTCCCACATTTTCATGGCTCTTTGTAGAGACAACGGTCCCTTGGGAAGTGATTACCCTTGGGATTCGAAGCTTGGTGTGCCTGAGAAGTGAGCGCACCATAAGTAGGAGCCCATGCCTCTAAGATTATAAGTTGTCTACTATGACTAGGCGTGGCTGATCTTCGGTTCAAGTGGGAATTCAACGGATATTTCCCTGGCTTACCTAGGATTGCAGTGTGTCTATTCTTTTTACAAAAAATATTCTTCTTGATGTGTCTTGCGTGAGTGAAATATCAAACAATCAACACAAACATTAAAAAAAAACATCAAAATGATCAAACAATTCCAATTCTACACTCTTAGGTGTTAAACTGTCAAACTCTTGTCCAAGTTTCTGCATCTAGTATCAAAAATCTAAAAATCAGTCAAATTCTTGTCCAAATTTTAATTCTGTTGTGACGGTTATGTCCAAATTTTCACAAAATCTGTGTTCTCACAACATCATTACTAGTTTTTCATTGGTCACAATTTGTTGACAGTCTGACTTTTGGTTGTCTCGAAGTCTAATTTCATTGTGCTAGTCCAAGTGGCTTCTTATCTTGATCATATTTGTCTGCACTATCCTTATCCTGGGTTGTGAGAGCAGGTTCGTTAACCTTGACTCAAGATCTAATTCTTTGCTTCTCATTTTCAATTGGACACTATCTCTTTGTCTTCTTAGGTCTTGGACTTAGTCAACACTTTAGACATCACTTCAATGCTAGTTAGACAAATCAACTGGTTAATGTTGGTACACAATAGGATTTCTTTTAGAATACTTTACACAGAAGGATAGTGTCCTCTGCTTACAAAAACCCTCTTTTCAAGGATCAACTAAAAACTACACATGAGTCAGTTTTTATTGGTAACAAACTACCATATTTGACCATGTCTGGAGAAAATGATCATGATGTTGAAATACCAGAGTTTGAAGATCCTAAAAAATTTGAGGAGGAAGTTAACAAATGCCTACACAATCAAGCCTTGCTCAAAGTCATGAAGGTTATCATGAACAGAGACAAAGAGAAATAATTTTTAGAACTGGATGAACAAGGAGCCCAACTTCCCTCTCATTATAGAGTGGAAGATATCATTGCTAAAGGGGAGGAAACTCCTATGACACTATTAATCAAACAACTTCAAGCTTTGCAAACATAAATATAAACAATAAAACAGGAAAAGGAGAAACCATTGACAAAATTCTCTATGGACACCATTTGTCCATTTCCTTTTGATAAAAGTTTGCACTTACCTCCATTTCCACGTGGAGTAGAAATCCCAAAATTTGACAAGTATAGCGGTCATTATGAGCCACAAGACCACATTCAAAAATTTTGTGCCCTATGCACAAAGTTTATGCATGAATAGACATATCTCATGCATCTCTTTCCCTGAAGCTTAGGTGGTCAAGCTATGGAGTGGTTTTCAAAGTTACCCAGAGGGATCAAAAATTTTGATGAACTGATGAATCTGTTTCTATAATGGTATTAATATAACATAAAACATCCCGTGTCTATGATCAAATTATGTAGAATTCAACAACAGACGGGAGAATCATTCCCAAATTTTCTTCAGTGATGGAGAAGATTATTTTCTAGATATCCATGACTCATTCTGAGTCTGAAAAGATGGATATCTTTACCAATGTAGTAATCGATAAGTATAATTACCCACTTCAGATGCAAGATCTTTATACTTTTGATCAACTTGTGAAGAGTGCACTGAAGATTGAAACTATGCTTGTAAAGAAAGGTGAAGTTTCCCTTTCAAAAGAAATGAAATTTAACTCCAGTTCCAAAGATAAGACCAAATACTAGAATAAGAACAAGCACATAGTGAATGATGGGGTGGTCAATAATGTTACTCCCTAACCCAAACCAGCAGTATTCAATTTGACAAGTGGCTGAAAAGCCCTAAAAGATTCTGAAGATAACACAAAATCATCCTCCAAAGGAATCAGTAACCTTATGAAGGAGAAACCATGGGGTAAACGAAAGAGAGACTTTGATCCCTTGGGTGAATCTTATGAATCATCCCTTAAGACTTTACTGGCTAACAAACTAATTACGTTGCTAGATATCTCCAAGCCATATGAACCAGAGGTAAAACCAAAATGGTGGAGAGACAATGATTACTATGCATATGACAGAAATAAGGGACATACAATAGAGAACTGCATGAGGTTAAAACATGAAATCCAAGACCTCATTGATAGTAAAACCATCACCATAGACAATCACGCAACAAACTATGATCATAAGGCATTTAAGGATCCCTTGCCTAAATATGAGAAAGCAGAATCGTCTAAACAGGGCGCTAGGATTAATCACACATACACCACCCTTGATGATAAGGTCATCCACATGATTGAACCAGACTCTCCTGAGTACTGTAACATTATCATTGTCAAATATGATAAGCAAGAGTCTAGAGTAGAAAACATCATGACCTAAGCGCAAGCAAAGGTCACCTTGGGAAAAGGAGGGTCTTCTAACTCCTCCTCATCTCAAAATCAACCGAGGACATCCAAAAAATGGATGCCCACCAAAAAATAACCTGACTGTGAGTGCCTCCAAGGTATCTCAATCTAAATAACTGGATTCAACCCATGATGTGGACTATAGCATTGTCAAGCAATTGCAAAGAACCAACACACAAATTTCAATCTTTGAATTTCTCAAAATCTCTCTAGCTCACATAGAGATCTTAGATAAAGCTTTTTCAAACTCCAATGTTCCTAAAGACTTGGATTTGGATCAGTTTCAATATATGGTTGGTCATTTGACCTCACCACATTACCTATCCTTTTTAGAGGAGTATGATAACTCCCTGAGTCATCCACATAATCTTCCATTGCATATTGAAGTCATGATTCATAAAACAAGTGTCAAATGAGTCTTGATAGATGGAGGCGCAGGGTTGAACATCTGCACCTACAAATTGATTGAACAATTGGGATTTTTAGAATGTACCATTGATCCAAAGAATAATATTACCATAAAGGCATATGGTGAATACGAGAGATCTTCCAAAGGTCTCATAACTCTTCCCATTAGAGTGGGTCCCATGGAGAGGGATGTCACTTTTTAGGTATTAGATCTTCCGCTAGCTTACAACATCTTGTTGAAAAGACCCTAGATACATGAAATTTAAGCGGTCCCATCCACCTACCATTAGTGTATCAAGTTTCCTTTCAATGGTGTCGAGGTCAACATTCCTATAGACACTAGCTATGCATGTAATGCATTACATCAGACAACAGACACTCTCATACCCCATAAAAAAGAGGCTTCAACTTAAGAGTCAACCAGTGACTTACTGAAAGAAATGGGAAAAAAGTTGAAGATTAAGGACACTAGTATGGGTGGGTATATAGTGTAACCCATACTATCAATCACATATCTTCCCACATCACCTAGGTCTTATGGGAGACCTTCGGAAGAGATGAAACCAACAACATCCAAAGCAGACTATGATGATAACTTTGTTAAATCCAACATACCATTAGAGGATGAAAAAGAAGAACAAGCCATTATGGATTGGCTATGTAAGGAGCCTAAAAATAATGAGATAAAACAATGTGAAATATCCTTAGAAAAATATGGAGTAGGGTATGAGTTGGCTCAAAAAATGGGTTATTCAGGCAAAGGACCCATTGGATGTAATCAAAATGGACTCCAGAAACCAATATCTATTGAATTCAAATGACCTAGGGACACAAATAGTCTAGGGTTCTTATCAAGGAAATCACAAAGGGCCAAGAACCATCTAGATAAAGGAAAGAAACATCAGGTTCATCTAGATGAAGAAGAGAAGAATACAACAAAACAAAACACTGACACACCAACTTGCAAGTGGGATGATTATGATGATTTTGATGAGGAAGATGTCTATCCTTCTCCTATTCCTCCCAATATCCTAGCTCTTCTCTTTGATGAAGAAACACCACAGGTCAACACTACTGAAGAGTGTGTTCTAGAGGAATCTCCAATGACTTCTGATTAGTCAAAGACCACTACATCTAAAAAAGATCCAGATACGAGAAAATGGAATCTAACCATAGCAGAGTTTTTAGAAAGAACTCATCCAAACTAGGGGAAAAAAGTGGACTTCACTCATGTCCTAAATATGGTTGATTATGCTAAAATAGACTCTCACGAGTATGAGTTTGATATTTTATCACAAGGAACTCAAGACAAGGAGGTAGATATTGTACAATAGTATGTAACTCCATTTGAGGTAGGTGAAGGTTTAGGGTCTAGGTGTGACGAGTTATATCCTCTAATCCCTGACATGGGATTTGAAAATGTTGTTAGGACTCTTTCTAATTTAAATGCATCTATATGGGGTACTGCTTTAGGTCTCTATGGGATGGTCCATGTTTATGATGAACATACCGTGAATACCCTTGAAACTGTCAATTCATTACCCCTCCTACATCCTAAACTCATTGACTAGGGTTTGCAAACACAATCCATAAACATCCCTACATTTCCCAATGAGTATGTGCTATCATCCTAAATAAACATTTTTGAACCTGTCACTTCTTCCACCAGAAAATGTAGTGTGAATATGACTGAAATGGTTATCAAGTACCTCAGTCATAAAATCAAAATTAAAAAAAAAAAAGTTCTGAAGGCAAAAAACACATTATGGCAGTTTCAGAACATAAAATAGTCAAAATAAAAGAGGCATCCAATGGTGAAAACCTCTTTGAGTTGCCAAAGGATGGTGTACTTGATATCCTTCCAAGTCACTTCCAAGAGCGGTCATCAGTATTGATTGAAATGACACAACCTGTGAACATTGGAATAGAGGAACATCCACACAATAGACATGTGGCCCAATATTTATCAACAACATAGCTAAAAGAACTCACTGACCTCTTTAAGGAGAAGAAAATCAACTTTTCATGGAGTTACTTAGACATGCCTAGTTTGGATCATGATCTGATCATGCATCATCTCTCCATTGCACTAGGAGTAAAACCAGTAAAATAGAAGCTGCGGAAAATGCATCCTCATGTTTCTCTATTGATTAAAGCTGAAATGGATAAGTTACTATAAGCTGGGTTCATTTGTGCTATTGATTATGTCGAGTGGATTTCAAAAATTGTACCAGTATCCAACCTAGATAAATCTATTCACATCTGTACAGACTTCAGGGACCTAAACAAGGCTTTTCCAAAGGATGAATTTCCTTTGCCCAAAATTGATATGATTATGGACATGAAAACCAGATATGAAATGTACTCCCTCATGGATGGATTCTCTGGATATAACCAGATTAATATTTCTCTAGAAGATTAGGAAAAGACATCTTTCACATGTGCTTGGGGCACCTTCTGCTGGAACGTTATGCCCTTCAGACTAAACAATGTAGGAGAGACTTATAAAAGGGCCTTCACCACAATCTTTCATGACATGATGCACAAAAACATGGAATATTATGTGGATGACACACTGGTTAAAACTACAGAAATATCAACACACCTACAAGACTTGGGTAAAATCCTTGATAGAATGGAGCAGTTCAAGCTTCGACTAAACCCAAAAAGGTGTGCATTTGGTGTGACCTCTAGAAAGTTGTTAGGTTACATTGTTTTAGAAAAAGGGATTAAAGTAGATCCTACAAAGGTTCAAGCAATCCTTGAGATGCGGCCACCTAAAAACATTAGTCAAATGAGTACACTTCAAGGAAGCATTCAGTCCATTAGAAGATTTATCTCACAGTTAGTAGACAAATCCCAAACATTCATGAAAACTCTACGTAAGGGAGTCACATATAAATGGGATGAATAATGCAAAAATAACTTTGATCAAATCAAAGCATACCTGGCTAACCCCTCAGTATTGATGCCTCCTACACTAGGAAAACCATTAATCTTATATATATCTTCCACATCAACATCATTGGGGGCACTCCTGGCACAAGAAAATGACACCAAGAAAGAGCGAGCCATATACTACATTAGTAGAGCATTGGTCTCTTATGAGATGAAATATTCCATGATAGAGAAATCTTGTCTCGCAGTTTTAGTTGCATCTCAGAAACTGAGACATTATATGGTAGCACATTCCACAAAACTGGCTGCAAAGATCGATCCACTGAAATATCTTTTGAGTAAAGCAACTTTGACCAGAAGAATAGCTAAATGGGTCATTCTCCTCAGTGAGTTTGACATTGAATACATTGAGTGCAAATAAATTAAGGGACAAGCCATTGAAGATCAATTGGTTGACGCTCCATTACAAGATAATCTCCCAATCAATGCTGAATTTCCAGACGGTTCCATTTTGCACATCACACACATGTCATGGAAAATGTTCTTTGATGGATATTTTACACAACTGGGATCAAGTGTAGGTGTCTTGTTCATAACACCTCAAAGCTATTCCATACCAAAGGCATACAAGATATTTTTCCCTTGTACAAATAACATTACTGAATATGAAGCCTTGGTTAATGGAATCAAACTAGAAATTGAATGGAACATATCAGAGCTACACATCTATGGGGACTCCCAGCTTGTCATCAACCAAACCAATGATATCTATCAGAATAAGGATGATAAAATCATGCCTTATAAGAGAATGGTTGATGACTTTAAGAAATAATTTACATACATCACATTCCAGCAGGTTTCAAGGATAGAGAACAGAGTAGCTGATGCCATGGCTACATTAGCATCCTCACAACCGCAAGAGGAAGGTTTCCACTATGAGTTATTGGTGGAAGAATTTCATTTCCCTACCTACAACTCCCCAGGCTCCCACATGGTCTATTCTGTCATAGGATAGGAATCTTCCCAATATAAAAATGTCTACGCATACCTTTGCCATCAGCTCATTCCAGATACACTTACCTGCAATGAACACTGACACCTTATCCAAAATGCCTCACAGTATGTTCTCATAGCTAACAATCTTTATAGATGAGGACTAGATGGTACTTTTCTTAGGTGTCTAGATAAAGAGGAGTCCAAATGTGTATTAGTTGATGTCCACGATCGTATTTGTGGTTCTCACTCTAATGGTCTGACTTTGGTTTGAAAATTGCTAAGAGCAGGGTACTACTAGCCAGATATGGAAAAAGAGGTAGTAAGATATGCAAAGACATGTAAGAAATGCCAATTGCATGGTAATCTTATACATGATCCAATAAGGGAATTTATTCCCTTTATCACACACTGGCCTTTCCAATAGTGGGCATTTGACCTCATGCGTCAGATACACCCATCTTCTTCTAATGGGCACAAATTCATCATCACTACCACTGAGTATTTCAAAAAGTGGGTAGAGGCGGTCTCACTAATCAAAGCTATAGGCCATCAGGTGGCCCTATTTATCCTGAACCATATTATCTGTAGATATGGCATTCCTTCAGCCATTTTAACTGGCAATGGAGGACAGTTCAAAAACACCAATATCGAAGAACTTTGTGAGAATTTCAAGATCAAACAACACTGCTCTTCCATTTATTACCCATGGGGTAATGGACAGGCTGAGGCCTCCAATAAAATTTTGTTGAAAATCTTGCACCGTACTATGAACAAATCTGAATGGGATTGGCATCTGCAAATCAATCCCACACTATGGGTATATAGAATGAGTATCAGAACACCTATTGGGGCAACCCCCTTTGCTCTTATCTATGGAGCAGAAGCAGTACTACCCATAGAAGTAGAACTCCCATCTCTGAGGGTTTCTCTACGAAGGCTTATCACAGATGAATACCACAGAGTCTCAAGGATGAAAGAACTAGAACAACTTGATGAACGTCGGCAAGTGGCATTCAATCACCTTAGAGCTTACTAGAAAAGAATGTCTAGAGGTTATAATAAAAAGGTAAAACCAAGAGAACTTCAGGTGGGAGACCTAGTATTGAGAGAAAACCCCTGTAATTAGTAACATAGAGACTGAAAGGGGAAATTTGAACCCAACTAGCTGGGTCCTTATATAATTACTACAATATTTGGCTCTAGAGCCTATCGACTTTCCAAACCTAAAGGAGAACACCTTTGGGAGCCCATCAACACTCTCCATCTAAATAAGTTCTACACCTAAGGCATTCTCGGTGATCAACACCATGTACATACTTATGATCCTGAAAAAAGACTAAAAATTGGAAAAAGTCCTGAAAAAATGGTCATCCTGGTGAAAACCTAGCAATAGGCACCTTGATGCATCAATAAAAAAAATTAATAAAAAGAGAAAAATAAAATAAAAAAAATGGAAAAATACAAAAAAAATTGAAAAAGAAGAAAAAGTGCCTTGGTGAAAACCTGGTAAACAGGCGCCATGGTAGAAAAAATAGCATCTTTACCAAGTAGGTGAAACCTTGTACATAGGCACCTCTTGTACTCAGTGCTCCATCTATCAATTCTCAGTCTTGGAAATCCTTTGCTTCAGTTTATACATATCTTTCAATCATTTTCGTGACACTTTGGTTCTTCTGAGAACCCTCCTGGCTTGAAACCGATCCAAAGTCATAGTCTGGGGGCAATCGAATCAACTTTTTCCTCACAATATGAGTCAATTCAATCACCACCATTTTCTACTAGGGCATGGGTCCCCAATCAGATCACATCTTTGGATTACACCAGAGTCACTAATCTTGTCAATTTTGAAGGACAACTCACTACTGACACAACATGTGTTTCTCAACCACTAATAAAAAGTATTTCTTAACACTATCTTTGGATGCATCTACGTTCCTTAACACACATTGGATACTGCAAAGATAAAAAATAGATTGATAGCACTCAAAAACATCACACTCACAAGAACAACGGTGTTTCTCAACACCAGATACATGTACACATCTAAAAACTTTGAAACTGGATGAAGTATGTTGAACTTATCTTTGTATGCTGTCTGTTCTCATTGTTTTTTTGTCAATATTTTCTTTGTCTACTACTTGTTGGTGTGGTCCCGATGATCCTACAACATCAACTAAATAGGGTGTATGTGATAAGAGCTCCTGCATTAAGGCGGAAAAGCCTCACATCCCTCGATCCTATTTATTTGTACATCAAGGTGAGGTCAAAACTATCTCCTTGACTGTTATTGCTCTACTTGTTTACACAAGATTGCACTCATGGTTATCTTGGATTTGAATGCCTTGATACTAGAGTACTCTTACAACATCAAGTAGAAATAATGTTCAAGTCATCTCGGCTTTTGTGCCCCTATGCTTACGTTAGTTTCTCATATCTTATCCAATGAAAATCATATTCATATTCTTATGGTTGCAGTGGCACCAGTAAGGATTGCATCAACTCTGATGTTCCAAAAAAAATGCTCGATGATGAAAATTTTCAATGCTAAAGGTTCAGTGACTACACCTTAGGCTTCATTCATGTTAATCTTGCATCTGCATGCTGTTGAAATATGCATAATATCGATATCTCTCTGCACTGTGAAAGATCTAAGGTTCTTATCAATTAATCTTCTCATCATCAAGTGGTTAGTTGTGCATGAACATGAAACCCCTCACTAATTCAACTGTCCTGATTCCATTTTTAGGATCAAAATCAAAATTTGACATTTGACTTTTCAGTCAACTGCAGTTGACTGCTTGCACAACCAATAGAAATCTCTCATGATTTTCTTCTAATCAAGCCTCCTATATTACTTTTGGTCAATCTCAGTCAAATAAGACCTCTCATCAACTACAAATTATGTCCTAACCACTTGGGACCTCTTTCTATTAGATCATCTTCTTCTTGCATCATGTTATCAATTTAATTGCTTCTCATCACTGGGGCACCTAGCCATATTTTGAGTTTGCTCCTGAGGGGGCAAGATCAGGACATCAACATTCCAGTGATCACATCCTCAATCAAAACCCCATCACTTGGGGCATCTCAGCTTCATCACATAAAATCAAGTTGAGATCATCTTAAAATCAAAGGCAACCTAATCAATGGTCTTATACAGTGGTGAATACAATCAAAACCAAACAAGATCTATCTTATACGGGCTATTCATTATTGAAACCAGATACATTGATCGAATTGGCTTCATCACTTTAAATAAAGTCAATTTGCTTGCTAAACAAATCTCTTAATGGTAATAAGTTTCATCGCTTCAAATCAAACTAGTTATTCGTTCAAACTAATCAAAAGGTTTAAGAGTTATTGACAGATGTCCAATTTCATCACTTTAAATCAAACTGAGCATTATCAACTTTTGGGGCATCTTAGTTTCATCTCATCAAATCAAGTTGAGATCATCTTAAAATCAAAGGAAACCTAATCAATGGTCTTATATAGTGGTGAATACACTCGAAACCAAACAAGATCGGTCCTATATAGGGTATTCATTATTGAAACCTAATACATTGATCAAATTGGATTCATTGCTTTAATTCAAGTCAATTTTCTTTCTAATCAAATCTCTTAACGGTAATAAGTTTCATCGCTTCAAATAAAACTACTTATTCATTCAAACCAATCAAAAGGTTTAAGAGTTATTGACAGATGTCCAGTTTTGTCATTTCAAATCAAACTGAGCATTCTATTTATATCTTTTGATTGATCTTCGTCCAATCCAGCTCAAATTTGGTCCTCTTCTTCAAAAGAATGGTTTCATCGCTTCAAATCAAACTATTATTGATCTCATCGCTAACAAGTCTTTGAATCAATGCGCTAATTGCACATCAATTCAAAGAGGGGCAAATGTAATCACATAAAAATGGTCATCTAAACCCTAGACCCCCAATCTCAACAATTAATCAAGAAACCCTAATCTTGATAAACCCTAAGTCCTAAATCAAATAGGCAATTCCTCAATCTATCAATTTCAAGCTAATCAGACTTGAACCCTAGGTCCTAATCAATCATTGTACTTGATTAATTAATTAATTCCTGAAATCATAATACATTGGCAGATAAAACTTATGTTGATTATTTAATTGATATTTGATATATTAATTAAATAAAATTGCTAAATTTTCAATTAAATCAAAAATAAATTAAATTAATTATAAAAAAAAAAATGTGCATTTAAAATCAATTAAATTACTAAAAATGCATATGACATCATCAAATCTAGTTAACTAATTATCAAATTGGAAACAATCCAGTTTCTCTTAGTTAACTAATTCTTATCTATTTATCATTTTGGAAACATTTTAGTTAACTGAGAATTGAATATGGAAGTTTCCAAAAAGACTGATTAGGGAGTTCAGTCAACTGACTCTTTCGACCAATCATCATCTTTGCACATGAATTGTGCTTCCTCAGATTGAATCCTCTCCACTCTTTGGATTTTAATCTCGACCATCGATTTGACAGAGATTTCTATAAAAAGAGAAGCTCATTTCCTTCCCAAAGGACCTTGACTTTTAATATCGTTATTATATTGCATTTTAGTTTCTAGCATTCTTAACTTTTAATCATTTAGCATTGTGGTTATTACTTTCAAGCATGCAAACAATCTAATCTTAGAGCACATTTGAATTTGGTGTTTATTAAAATGAATCTTACACATTTTGATTTGGTGCTTCTAAAATAAATCTAATTAGCTTGGATGAACAAGAAACTGCATTTTCATTTAGATTAATCATTTAGTTTCAACATATAGCTTTAAAATCCTTCATTTAGAATAGTGTGTAGTCACTAGACTTTGTGATGACCTAAGAGCAAAGTCCATACTCCTGCCTACTAGAAGGAAATGAACCAATGTTAGTTAGCCTTGGGCATTTCATTATTTTGATTTGTTATTTTCTAACTTGCTAACCACTTAATGGATCATTGAAGTGTGTGTGTTTTCAGCTTGTAGGCTTACCCAAATTCACGCGTACAATATCTTAGGGTCATAAAAACTCCTATTGACAATAAATTATCACTGTCTATTGTTAGAATGATTCAGAATAACTGAGAGGGGGGGGGGTGGTGAATCAGTTATCCTAGGTCCAGATGTACCAATTGAAATTATAAACACTTTAACCAACTCGGATCCACTCAGTAATCCACTCGGTCTCTATATAGTTTATAATTAGTAACATAAACTTCCAGTTCACTGTCCTAATGTAATCAACTTGTAGAATATAGAAATCTTAATAGTATAACACATCAAATAACATTCACACAAGTATGACACCAAGATTTAAAGTGGAAAACCAATATGGGAAAAACCACTAGTAACATGCTACCAATTTTTCACTCTTTTGAAGTGAGATTTGTGAGAAGCCAACCATGTTAAAGGTTACAATACACACTATTAAATATGACCTAGTTAATAGATTTAATCACCCTGTTAAAAGTGACCCTTTTTAGGGGGATTAGACCATTCCATTAGAATTTCACCTTGATTAAAGGATTTAAAATATGACTGTTAGGTCAACCTTGTTTAAAAAAAATTTTCACTGATACAATGGTTAGATGGTATGTGCACCAGTTGTGAGTCAAAAAAGTGGACACATGTTTTAAAAAAATTCAAATTTCATATAACCCGATCGGGTTATTGAAAATTTTAAATTGTACTAGGCTTGGTAACCAAGCCTAAACAATATTATTAAAAAAACTCTATCTTTCTCAGAACCCGATCGAGTTCTAAGATGTTTCTAATAACCTGATCAGGTTATTAGAAACATATTATATTTTGGAAAGCCCGCGGCTTAGGCCATTTCTAACACCTAAACTGAGGAGCATCAGAGTGAAGGAGGGCAAAAAACATCAAAACCCGATCATGCTTTTAAGAAAACAACATTTCTTCAACAATTTTCACATTCTAAAGTAATGACACCCCATAACAAAGGTGTGTATATATATATATATATATTTGTATTTGTATTTGTAATCAAATTAGGTTATGATATTGATTTTTTGTTTCCTTTATTAATTTCATATCAAATTCATCAAACAAACCAAGAAGAGGAAAAAGAAATGAAAGACCGCCCCCGTAAACCCTCCTCAAAATTATCCCCATCCACCACCATCGCCACCTGTAAACCCTCTTCAAAATTCTCCTCGTCCACAACCATCACCACCTGTAGACCCTCTATTGGAATAATGGAATGGTGTGTATTGAGAGGGGAGGGGTGAATCAGAACCCTTAAATTTTTATCACTTTAACCTTTATTAATCTTTACTTGTATTACCGACCATATTGCTTTTTACCTTATGCATGTAATATCATAACATAAACTTAATTGCATATAAACATTCATGAAACTTAGTTAACAAGAATTGGTAATGCAGAAAACCCCTGTTAGAAGGTAAAAACTACGGTGGGGATGAAACCCATAAAGCTTCACTTCTGCACAATGGAAGGTGTTGGTTAAGGCTACAAGTGTGATCACTTCTAATGAGCTTACCCTATTAGGAGTAACATTTTAGACTGGTTAGGTCTACTCGGTTAAGAGATTTAAATAATACTGTTAAGTGTGCACTCAGTTAAGAGATTTACAATAAGACTGTTAAGTCCACCTTCTTAAAGGATTTCTTCTATTTGCTACAATTGTTAGAGAGTAGTCAAAAATACTTATGACCTGATGATATGAAATCTTGAATTGCTGATTACAGATCCTCTAAGTTCACATAATGTATGTATCACCCATAGTGATTGATATTACCTCTGTTCTTCTTGGTAGCCTTGAATCTTAGTTCTTCATAACTGAATTCTTTCTTTTGTGTCCTTCTGCATGAAACTCTCTATGTGATCCATAGATGTTTGTTGTGGCTACAATCATCATCTTTATGATTGATTTTATATATATATATATATATATATATATACACAATTTTTTTGACCTAATTAGGTTTCACGCTTAAAAAAAAAACTCTATGATCAAAGGTTTACAACTAGACCTTGATCTCCTAGTTTGCATGTTTACAACCAGTTAGATTGATTAAAACTATTACATATGCTTTACTTGATCCTCAAGAAATGGTTTTACAACTAAGAATAAAGATAATTATAAAAATGAAGTTCTTTAGATGACATGTATCTCAGATCCACTTTTCTCAGGAATAAAACTATCTCTTGGTTGACTGGTGCTTGGTGATGTCTCTGTAGGTATACTACCCCCGGGTTTCTCTATAGACCATGCTCTTGGTTTACTTTGTAAAATTTCTGTTGGTGATAGTGCTTTCGGTGTTCACTGATTTTGATGATCACCGTGCTAAGATATTTTTGGTGACCATTTGCACTTGTCTGTTTCAGTGATCATTGCACTTGTCTGAATGTTGTCACTTGGTGGTCATGTTATCGATAATAAAAAAAAATGTTTTCTTTTATAGTAATGAAAAATTATTATCCTTTAGGATTATCACCCTCCACATGTGCCATTAGGTCATGTAAATGAAACAAAAGAGGACCTCATGCAATGCATTAACTAAAATAGTGCACAAATTAATATATAAGTCAATAGGTTGAAGGCTTCTGGTCTTCAGCATCACTCTACCCTCACCACTACAATATAAAAATGTCCAATAATGAAAATGAGGTGTCTCAAGAGGTGAAAAAATGGGGTTCATGGAGGGATAGATGTCATACATATTATCTTGATGGTTTATCATATGAGATGTTAAAATAAAAGCCATACAAAAATGTGACATATGTGCCCTTTTTACCAATCCTAATACTAGCAATTCCCTAAAAGATAATACAAAATGGTTTCCTATACATTGGTGTGCTCATAGGGGGATGAAATCAGATTTTTGGGATAGGTGGTACATTGTATTTGACCAACCACCTTGTAATAATAATGAGGTGCCTTTATATTTTTTGAGGTAGCTATACTGTGAGTTTATCCTCGGTGAGAAGCCGAATTACTTTTAATTTCGTGAGTTCTAGGATAGAGGGAGAGGCTCTACGTAGGATAGACCCAGGGCACATAGGATTACCCAAACACAAGAGAGAAGGCGTACTATGAGAAAAAACACTCATTCATGTTGTGGTCCCAGTAGTGGTGAAGGAGTCAATAGATATACAGACTCTTCATGTAGCTGCATCAGTGAGTGATGTCATTATCTATCATGGGACTCAGTTAGTTGGAGGAGAGGATGGATCAGTGCATGCGCCACCTCCATCTTCATCAGATTTCTATTAGGATCATCCCATCTCGTGCCAGCTTCATCATCATTAGATTCACCATTAGGATCATCTCATCTCATGCCAGCTCCATGATCATCAGATACAATTGTAGGGTCAGCCCATCCCATTGAGTATATCTGCATCAGTTGTAATGGTATATGTGATGGGGCAGATAGTAAGGTGAGTGCGGATGGTTCGACATCCCATTCATGTGTACATTGTAGGACAAGATTTCATGCATCCACTACTAAGGATATGGCCCTCATAGATGATCTGATGACAATGGTGTTTGGTAGAGATCCGACACAGGTTTGTTTAAATTTGTGTTTTGACATGTTATATTTAATTAATTACCTAAATCTGTTAAAAGTAAATAAATTTTTATGTATAGAAGAATCTAAATTGATACATGAATAATATGCATTACAGGCTGTAGTTGGTTGTACAAGAACACCAAGGAGTTCTCATTCTAGTAGACGTGGATGGGTAGCTCAAACACCTGAGGTAATGTTTTATAAATATTCATAAAATAGAATAATACATTGTTTTCAAAATATCATATCTTAATAATTTGTATGGTGGTAACTTAGTGTGGTCAAAGAATTAGTGTATGTTTGTTTTCTATTGTGTTAGAGTCAAATAATTGTTTCTAATGTAATTCAACTCAAGGAATTCATAAAAGGATGGTACTCCCTCAAGGAATTAGGTTGAACGCAAAGGCTTCAATGGAGATCCCTGGCTTTTGGTAACCTACGCATCATACTTTTGAACAAGTTCACTTCCTTGTCCAGCCATCATGACTCAAACTTATTTGAACTTCTGCCCTCCATCCTTGGACTCAATTAAACCAATGCTAAACTCATACATAGAATCATGACCCAACCAATCACTTATTGGCTTTTGAATCAACCTTGAACATCATCTAGAACATCCAACCATCATTCTTTTACTCTTATTTCTTGTTCAAAATCATGAATACAATCTCTGATTGTTCACTAATTGTGAATGTACTCAATCCTTCAATACACCTCCATGGCCTTCTAAAGACTCCCAACATATAACTTCTAAGACACCCAAAGAAACCCTCAACTTATCACAAGGTCCTTATCCTATTGCTCAAAGAACATTCACTTGCTACTTCAGTAAACTCTACTCTCTGGCATTTCATTGTCATACTAGGACAGTCCCCATATACTAGTCTATATATTCACCATAGACAAGAACCCCTCTACACCCTAGGTTCATAAGCACCCCAAATATTTTCATCACTACCAATACCACCTACTCTCAACCTAAAAGTACTCCAAATCCCCGCATGTTAAGGGTAAACACGCTAAAACATACTCACTTCCAGGCTACAACAGTCCTATTACCTACTGTAAAAGTGGTCCTAACGTCTGACCTCCACGAATACAATCTAGACCATCCTTCTCTAACTATGACTACAAATTTGTTAAGAGTAGTCTTGTGTGTGAAATAAGATAAATTTTTTTATATTGTAATAATGGTTCATAATTTTTTTTTATAAACTTGTGATAATAGAGTTGTGGAGCATAAGAATTTGTGTAATTCAAGTGAATTATAATCTTGATTATAAACTAATGCTTATATATTTATTTGGTGTTTTATAGGGATTTTTAGGGGCTCAAATTTCTGAGATTGATGATGTCACCTTTTCTGCCATTGACTTTGGCTTACAGAGCTATATGATATCATATTTCACACATGTCTTGTTTATAGTTTTAATTGAACCCATGCGGTATCATATTATTTCCCTTATGTTAAATTTTTTTTTTAGCCTACCCCACCAAGCTCGAGGTCATTAGGAAAGAGGAATAAATAATCGGGGACACTGAAACAAAAAGGTAATTAAGTACAATTTAATTATATTTGTTGAAATGTATTATGAACATTTCAATGTAGTCTATATTGATGAATGCACTTGACTTGTTTATTGTATACATGTAGAATCAATTGGGTTTCACTGAACTAACGAATGCACTAGACACTGTTGATGTTCAGGGGAGGGAGGAGGTAACATGTTTTCATATTTACTTTTAATTGCATTCTTGTTTGTTCAAAATATTTTAGAAATCATGTTCCTCTATTAGTATGTCATTTTCTATGACTTTCCATACATGAATTGGTCATAGCTGCCTCAGATGAGGCAAATCCTCATATGAGTATAGTAAAGCCATATGAGATTATGGTATGTATGCATTTTATTTTTAGTCCATGCATTTTTCATTTTTTAGTATTTCTTGTTAATAACATGTATTTTTTATTTTTATTTTTCCTGTTATAGGACCCTTCAGGAGTGCCCTTCCTTCCTCTACCGTGCCATTTTTCTAGGAGTCCCTCTCACCCAAGACAGAGCCCATTTCATTTAGCATAGGAGATCAAGCACATGAGATCTAGCTGAGGATTCAGTATGCATTTGTATTATCTAGTGTATACATTTTTTGCATTATCTAGCATTTATCGACTATAACATCTTTTCTATTTTACCATACATGAAAAGGTCCAAACTGATTCATCAATGGTTTTGGCTCCCTTCAGCACAAGAGTTCCAACTCATGTTTTGGTATGCATTTTATTTTTAGTCCATGCATTTTTTATTTTTTAGTATTTCTTGTTTATAAAATATATTTTTTGTTATAGGGCCCTTCACCACTGCTTGTCCTTCTTCTACCTCACCATTTTTCTAGGAGTCCCTCTCACCCACGATGAAACCCATTTCATTTATCATTCATCCCAAGCATAGGAGAAAGAGAGGAGGTAATCAATAATTCAACTCTACACAAATTACAACTCAATATCTATTTATTTTGAGATAAGATATATGGCTTAGCATTTGAATTGTTCTTGTGTAGAGACTTAGTGACCCAAGTGTTGTTGTGAAGAAGCTCAATTTTGATGATCCACCTTAGTGATAGATATATCAAGACATTATATAGATCTAGTTGTGGTCATTGAATGATCAAATTATATATATGTGTGTGTGTGTGTGTGTGTGTGTGTGTGTGTGTGAAATTTGTACATTGTATATATCGACCTAGAAATAGCTGATGCCACTTTTTTGTAACTCTATTATGGATTTGGCATGTACACCATGTATTGATATGTACGCTATTATTATTCATTTTTTTATATATGAATATTCAAATTTGATCCTTGAATTTGTTGGTTGGATGTTTATGCTTTAAGTGTATTCTTGTTTCACATGACTTGTGTATATGCATGTGTGTTTATATAAATTAATGTACTTGTGTGTGTAATTCATGTATATTCATGTATATGATTCACAACCTAAATTCATGTGTACGATCTATGTGAATGACTTAAGTGAATTCATGTCTATGCTTCATAATGTATGTACTACATGTTTTCTCCAAGACATAAGCAATTTTATGATTTTAGTGAATTAATGCTTGATGTGCTACATTATATTTAGGTGTGTCTTTCATGATATATATGTATGCACTCCATGAATTAAGTGAATTTATGTTTGTTTTTGTAAGTTTCTTGTGACTGAAATACAGAGTATGAGAGTTTGGTTTTTGTTCTTGGACAGTGGATGTAGGGATGTTTTATGCAATTTTGAGCCCCTTGAGTAACTTCAAACATATAATGTTCCATGGGTACACCTGGGAAGTTATAGGGGTCTTTGGTGCAGGGAACCCAAGAAACACCCAACATGGATGGGAGTCTTCATGGGTTCAACTTCACATATTTGTAATCATGGTTAGATCCTAGAGATCAACCATTCATTTTGATTAGATTGGTCTCATTATAAAGTCAATCCATCTAAGGTGTCTTTATAACCCTAAGGTTGTTTAGACTCATGACCCATGATAGGATAAGTAGGTTTGATGTTTTTGGTCTAATAAAGGTCCTACTATAGGATCTAAGGGTCTTCTAAGTCCTTTCAATAGGTCTAGAGGTCCTAATAGAAATATTTTGCAACATTGTCAAAAGTTGCACAAATATTGTCGAGCAACTTTTAAAAGTTTCTATGCAACTTTTTCATTATTTTTGTTTCAAAATGTTCATCATGGGATCAAACCATCAGCTCCATCTACTCAATTTGGCTGAGTAAATGCTAGGGGAGACCTTTTTTTCTTGCAAAGCATCAAGAACATTCCAGCGTAAGTCAGACCGAAGTGTTCCCAAGGTGTACTAAGCCAAATTGGGCAGAAATTTTTGGAGAGGCATATCTTGGACCTTGTGAGAGATATCAGAGATCTATGAGTGCACAAGGACCATCTTGGGAAGGCCTACAAGAAATTATCTCAGTTATGGGAGATTCCACTCGAATTTCATTTGGCGACCTTGGTGCAAAAATTTGCATTGTTGCTTAGTTGAAAGTTTCTCAATGGTGCATCTTTAAGACCATTTGTCATGAGACCAAACCGTCAGCTCCATTTGGCTGGTTAAATGCTAGGGGAGACCTTTTTTCTCTTGCGAAGCATCAAGAATGGTCCGACGCAAGCCGAACCGAAGTGTACCCAAGGTGCACTAAGCCAAATTGGGCAGCAATTTTTGGAGAGCCATATCTTAAACCTCATGAGAGATATAAGAGATTTGTGAAGTACACAAGGACCATCTTGGGAAGGCCTACAAGAGTGTAGCTCAATTCAAGGTGATTCCTCTTAGATTCCATTTGGCAACGCAATCTCAGTTGTTGAACAAAGTTGCATTGTTACTCAGCTGAAAGTTTCTCAATGGTGCATCTTTCAAACTGTTCATCATGGGACCAAACCTTTAGCTCCATCAACTCCATTTGGTTGGGTAAATGGTAGGGGAGACATTTTTTTTCTTGCAAAGCATCAAAAATGTTCTAGCGCAAGCCGGACTGAAGTGTACCCAAGGTGCACTAAGCCAACCTGGGAAGCAATTTTTAGAGAGCCACATCTTGGACCTCGTGAGAGATATCAAAGATCTGTGAAGTGAAAAAGGACCATCTTGGGAAGGCCTATAATAATGTATCTCAGTTCTGGGAGATTCTACTCGGATTCCATTTGGTAACCATATCTCGGTTGGTGTAAAAAGTTGCATTGTTGCTTAGTTGAAAGTTGCTCAGTGGTGCATCTTTCAAACTCCTCATCATGGGACCAAATCATCAGCTCTATCATCTCTAGTTGGCTGGGTAAAAGCTAGGGGACACATTTTTTTCTCTTGTGAAGCATCAAGAACGTTCTGGCGCAAGCCGGACCAAAGTGTACCCAAGGTGAACTAAGACAAATTGGGAAGCAATTTTTGGAGAGCCATATCTCGGACCTCATAAGAGCTATCAGGGATCTATGAAGTGCACAAGGACCATCTTGGGAAGGCCTAAAATAATGTAGCTTAGTTTTGGGAGATTCCACTTGGATTCCATTTGGTGACCCGATCTTGGTTGGTGCAAAAAGTTCCATTGTTGCTTAGTTAAAAGTTTCTCAATGGTGCATCTTTCAAACTATTTGTTGTGGGACCAAACCGCAAGCTCCATCAACTCCAGCTGGTCGGGTAAACACTAGGGGAGACCTTTTTCGCTTATGAAGCTTCAAGAATGTTCTAGCACAATTCAAACCAAAGTGTAGCCATATCTCGAACCTCGTGAGAGATATTAGAGGTCTTTGAAGTGCAAAAGGACCATCTTGGGAAGGCCTACAAGCATGTACCTTAGTTATGGGAGATTCCACTTGGATTCCATTTGGCGACCTGATCTCAGTTGGTGCAAAAAGTTGCATTGTTGCTCAATGATGCATCTTTCAAACTGTTCACCGTGGGACCAAACCGTTAGCTCCATTAGCTCCAGTTGGCCAGGTAAATGCTAGGGGAGACCTTTTTTTTCTTGCGAAGAATCAAGAACGTTTCAGCGCAAGTTGGATCAAAGTTTTCCCAAGGTGCACTAAGACAAATTGGACAACACTAGAAGTAAAACAATTCAAACATCCACAAACCATAACATATAACACCATAATTTTAATTGTAGATTATGCCTATTACTTTGGTTTGACAAAATATTTTAAAGTTAGTTTCTTTGGAAAAGATTAGGTCTATTACACATTGCAAATATATAAGCTAGAAAAGAACATACATGCAACACATGAAAAAGATGTAGTATGAAAATAATACATACATACAATGCATGGAAAAGATATAATATGAAAATGAACATACAAACATAAATACAATACATGACAAAGATACATACATAAATACATAATATGAAAATGAACATACATACATAAATACTACACATGAACCATTATTATAATTTAGAGAAACATGAGATATCCACTGCATGAGCCATTGTTATAATTGTAATGAATCATAATTCACTCATATCCTCTTAGTTAAATGGTACACAGTGTTGGTAAACAGATTGTTCTTCCTTATTATAACTCTAAAATACCCAAATATGAAGAAGCAATTGAATACAACAGTTGGAAAATTATAATTGTAAACTAACTTCCCTCTGAATTTAAAGGTACAGCTCCCTTGTCTAAATGATTTTTAGTGAATTTTGATCTTTCCTAATCTAACGGGGGTATGTTCTTGACCCGAGAACATAAGAGGTAAACCAAGCTAAACCTAGGCAGGAAATGGCTCAGGCGGGATAAATTCAACTCTAAATCTAGCCGATTCTAAGATTTCATCAATCAAATTGAACCCCAAAAATGGTAATGCATAAATGACTACTAAAAATGTAGATGCAAGACTAAATATTAACGATGAAATGAGAATGAATCGATCTATATAAATTTTTTTTTTCTCAAACTTAGGATAACAACATATTTTCCCTTTAATTAACTGTATCAAATCATAATACAAAACTCTGGTTCGAATATAGATTGCAAATACAACTACAAAGAAAAATTTAAATTAAATAGAAAGGTAAATGAAATGAAATGGAATAGCTAAAGAAATGTTATTCAGACACAAAAAATTGACTTCACAAAATGCTATCTTTCACACCAAAATTTAGCCGACCTTTGTATTAACTTTTGGTATAGTACATATAGAGTTTGAGTCTTGACCGTTACAAAAAGAGTAACCAAAATGGTTTGACTTATTTTAAGCAGGAATGATAAAAAAAGGTTTATCCATTACAATATCATCAAAATTTGGTACAAAGGGAGAATCTATTCAAGCTTCAGTTTCATTCCCTTTGCCTAATTTAGCCCTATAGGCGGTGACAACTGTAATAACTCTGATGAGCTCTTCATGCCTGTTGACATGGACATTAGTATATCGGATGAGCCACTTGGAATGCTCCTTGGACAGGCTCTTAATTGCATCTGTCCGGTCCTTCAATTCTTCCATTGCTTTATAAATACATCCACTGAACTGCACTGGCACTTTGTCCAAATGGGTGGAAGACTACTCTGACAGCTTATGCACATAATTAGAAAATGATTTTTGCATATTGGCCAATCCTATCATTTCTTTTCCTTGTCCACTCATCTATGATTTTGTGTGCAGACCTTGAAGAATCTTAAAGTCTTTATTCTGTTCCTCCTTGATATTAACATCTACTTGCTGCAACCCCGTCTCAGCCTGAATGATCATCTCGATTATGAACTCTAGGCTTTGAAGCCACTCGATTAGAGGTTCATCTCCTTTTTGTAGAATCTTGGCTTTCAATGCCTCTTTGTTCTTCATATTTATTTCCACATGGAGCATCACTATGCACTCTTGACACTTCACTCTCTCAGATGCGAGAGTCTGCAAGTTCATCTGAATGTTGTTCCTTTCCGTTTCTAGTCTTAAGAGAGCATTACCTAGTTGTTCGATAACTGCCAATCCTTCAGATTTGAGTCTCTCAACTCATCCCTTGCTGATCTATACGAAGTGCCTATCCTCTTGCAATTTGGCTATTATGGCTTGATTCTCTGTGACATTGGGATTGAATGTGGTTTGAGTACTGGGAATACTAGCGATTGGAGTGACCAACTGCCGTATGAAATTAGTCAGCTCACTAACTTTGGCCTTAAGCTGCACCTTAGCCATTTTAAGTTCTTCCAATTTTTCTTCAATCACTATATTAGTAGATTTCCACCAATCCACCTTGGTATCATGCCGAGATAAACCCATGTCAAATGAGTGTAGTTCAAAATCTGAAGGGGTTAAATCTTCAAACCTTCCCTCCTTCGTGGGGTTTTCTACCTCCATGGTGAAGTGCCCAGTTTCCAGATCCTAGCCCAAGGTGGAAAACATCTTTACTTTTTTAGCCTTTGTTGTAGCGGTGTTGGGTTACAAAGCTCGAGATAAAGTATCTTTGCTTGGAGCTCCTTCTTCCACTCTCTTTATTTTGCACTCCAGAGTGTTCTCTATCCATGATTCAGCGCTGGTGACCTTAGTGGTAGAGACCAAATCCACTATAAATATTTTCCTAATGAATTGAGGAGTAGACTTTGGTCTTGAAGAAAATGGATTTACAGAGGTAGGGGAAGAAGACACCAATCTGATGACTTGGGTAGCCTCTTGTTTCTTCTCAACCCTCTCATCTAATTCTGTAGCTGAGGCATTGGAGGTATCTTCACCCACCTCTACTACAACAAGGGACTCTCACCTTGGGGTATCTTAGGTTGAAGTGACAGACGGTACATCTATATTGACTGCTTTAGCTGACTGCTTAGGTTCCACACCTTTGGTGGGTTCCTCTGTCGACCCAATATTTAAAAGCGGGCCTTCTACACAAGTCTTCTTTGGTTGTCTAATGCCCCGCCAAGGAACCCAAGAGAGATTAACCTAGAACATGATACTATGTGTGCCGAATATTTTTTTTCTTAAAGTTAATATAAAGAGATATACATTCATGTGGAAGCAATTACCATTTATACACATGTCTTACACCCACATAGATTACACGAATCAAGGGTTCCATGATGTTGAATTACTTAAAGAAAAACATAACTAACAATGTAACAAAAGATTCCATTCGAATAGATAACTCAAATACAACTTACATAACCATAATTACAATCCTCATGGATAACCATGACATCACCATCAACTCACATCCACTACACATATCACAGGGTATGTGGTAATCACTCTAATCTACTTAATATACAATATCCAGATTAGGTATCACATGCGATACACTAATACAAGATTTACAATAATGATATTACATAATAAATGATGAAGGAACATAAAGAGCTCATCTGCAAAGAACCATCAAGCACCTGGTACAAGGACATCAAATCTCAAAGGGTAAAGAATCACTACCATCCATCCATATGGAAACACAAAGGTCCACCCCACCATGCTGAGGAGATAACAACAGACCCCAATCGGATATCCAAAACCAAGAAGAAATAACCACTAAGCAAGGGATCCTGATAGCTCTCTAATCTAGTGTACTAATCATCATGAAAGGTAAGACTCACTACTCCAGAGGCAACTGACAACGTAGGAAATCTAGTATGTGTAAAGGAAGGTGTCATCATGTACGTCTAACCCTTAAGTCTCATCCTAGCAATCCAATGGATTTCGACACTTAAGTGACCATACATGGAGCTAATGACCTCTCAAACTGACAAGATCACTAACTATGCCAAAACCCACACCTTGTAGGGGGGCAAGCATTATCTCATCCTCCATCTCAGTCTTTACTAGCACTCAAGCATGGGTGAGGAGACTCATATCTTATTAATTCATTTTAATCTCTCAATATGTCCTTAGTTATCACTTATTAAGAAACTCTACAATAAGCAATCCAGAAGTCACTTACGGACATGAAACTTATTACAAGCCACCCCCTACTACACATCTAGGTAACCTACCCTAGGCTCGTAGATCCTAATCGATCTAGCATAGGTCACAACCCTAGTGTACCCCAAATCTAGTATCCATACAAATAGGAATGGTCACATAGGTACACAAACAGATAGCAAAATTGAAACTGTCATCATGGTCAGTTTAGGCTAATAACAAAAAACACGCCATGAATTAACATAAATGATAAGCACTCCCCCCGGCCTCTGTATACATCCTAGGTCATCTAATGCCCCCATAATAACACATTTAAGAAAAAGAAATCCATACAGATGCATAGAAACAAAAACGTCTTAAAAGATTGAAAAATGAACTATATCCATGTAAACATCTATAGCTAACTCAACATAATCTCCATTTAATTCATAACATAATCTGAAATAATAGTCACGATCATTTGCATTAAAACTATTTAAAATTACTTCTCGTAAATAAATATTCTAATCAAGATGACCATTAATTAAATCAATACATTTTAACTCAAGTAATTTAATCAATCATAATAACAAGGGTAATTGTATTAATAATCAATATATTAATCTAAAATTAATGATATCTATTAATTTAAATTAATAATCAATTTTATTAAAACATATTCAACAATTAATATATTAAATTAATACTATATATAAAATGTGTTTATTAATAAAGACAAATATTAAACTAAATTAAAAATTAAATAAACTAAATTAAATTAACTAAAATCTAAATTACATAAAATAAAATAAATAATAAAAAATAAAATTAAAAACATTGGAGGGGGTCCCGTGGACCCCACCCCTCCTCCCCTTACCTCACGCGGGGAAATGTCCCATGCGGCCCACTGCTTACGCAGTGGCCACCGCGGGGACCACCTGCGGGGTGCCCTGCATGTGGGGTACCGCAGGTCCCCTGCGACCCACTGACAACAGTGGGTACCGCAGGTCCTGCGGCTAACATGGCAGGTGGTGGTTGTGGGGGTAGCGGGGAGGTATGGTGGCCCCCGCCCCCACTTCCACCAATAATATATATATATATTAAAACTTTAAATCAATTTTTTACTTTTCTCTTTTCTTTTGAAACTACATTTTTAACTTTTAAAAAGTCAATTTAATATTTTTTTTTTATATTTAAAAATCTGAAAAACAGAAATTTCAAAAGGGAATTTAATTAATTTTTTTTTAAAAACTTTTTCCACCAGTCTGTATAAAATACAGAGAGTGGTTTTTTTTAAAATGACTTAATTTTTCCAATGAAATACAAGGGACTTATTCATTTTAATTTTTCTATAGTTAGGACTTATAGAGAGGGTTTAATTATCCAATTTCAAGGAGATTTATAGGAGATCTATTTATGAAATTTTGACACCATAATTGTACTATGCTAAGAAATACATAATCATAAAAATGATAGATCCAAGCTTCCAATAAACCCCCAAAAACATCGAAACACAAACAAACCATAAATTTAATTTTCTCTATAGTTTAAACTATACAAAGGATTAATTTTTTTGTTTTCTAAGAGATCTAGAGAGAATTTGCTTCCCAAAATTTTGACAGCATAACCCTACAATGCTAAGAATACATAGAATGAAAGAAATTCAGATCTAGGGTTTTTATAAACACCCAAAAATGTATAAACAACAATTAAGCCATTTAAAAGACAAAATAACAAACATGCACTAAATCAACAATGAAAACCTCAGATCTACAAAATTAAAACCACACATGGAAAATTAAACCTACCTTGATTCCAATTCTAGAAACGGAGGAATGTGGCTTGGAAGATAGAAGCAAATCTGAAACTCTTCAAGCACAATTCGACCACAGATCTAGAAACTATGAAGATCTGAGCACACACACAAGCAAGAAAAATCCTAAAAAACTTCAAAGCAACAAGAATCCACAACAATCCACAATCCTTAAAACATCTCCAAACCACCAAGAGCTCTCCAAAACCAAAAACCTATTATGAGGGAAATGAGAGGAGAATTCTCCTAAAGAGAATCAACTTCCCCTAATTGTGCAACCCCTCATGACAACTCCCCATTCAATCCCTAAAATAACTCCACTCAAAATTGAAAGTAAATCCAAATTAAATAATTAAAATATTCTTTATTGCCACAACCCAACTTTGACTCCTAATTTCAAGTTGAGATATTTAAATTTGAAAATACTTTTTCAGAACATTCATGCACATGTAATTAATAAAATATTTAATTAAATAGATTAAATATTTATGTCACAATAATACATGCAACTAAATATTTAATTATATAATTAATCATATACACACATTTACTATAGTTTTCAATTAAATACTTAATTAAATCAAAATATTCAAATATTTCAATTTAATTAATTATTTAAAATAAACTTTAGATATAATTAAATAATTAATTCAACTATAATCCATTAAATCATAAAATATGGAAAAACACTCAATAATCCAAAAATCACCTGAAAGCATAATCAAGCAAAACACATACATACTTAGGAGAGAGGGTATCTGAATTCTGTCAACCTAGACAAATCCGGATAGGGTAGTCATACTGAAACTCAACCAACATTAGGATGATTAGGCTTAGGTTAGGGTTTCAGATCTGTATGTTACCTCCCCTCTTTACCATTGAGATGAATATTTATGGGCACACTCACTCCTGCCAATTCAGGGAAGACGATGCCATGTACCTGCAAACCTATCATCAAAGGAACACGCATGTACATACAACATAATATTGCAAACAATGATAGGGATCAGTCGAACATGTGGATCTCACAAAGCAAGTAACTACGCCTCTGTCCTCTACCACAGCAACATGCAAACAGATACAATAAACATGATAACCATACACATGCAAGTATGGGGTAAGTACATCATAATCAAAACATAAATCATCACATCATGATAATATCCATAACATCATAATCAATAATAACCATCAACTAAAAGAATAATAGCTCTCATAAAAGTAGCCTAAAAGAATCCCAATGCCTAAAGGAGTACGACATCATAAACTAAAAGAAAAACATGGGTGGGTATTACATCCACCCCCCCTAGGATTAGGCTTACTCCTGGAAGCCTGAAACAAAACAGGGATATAACTCCCATAAACAAGAAGCATCCTAATGAGTTACATAAGACTCAATGTGTAGATCTCACAGGACCTTTCCTTTCTCTCTGGTTCGAACTCTGAGGATCATTCCCCGCTACAGGAAATTGAAACCCAGCTGCAGGTCCTCTACCCGCAAACTCTATCACAGGAGGAAAATACACTAGAGGATGATAATCCAAGGCTGCATATGCTCCATGAGATCTACTGACATTCCCAACTGTAGGTTTGGATGTCGCAAGTCTTTTCTCAAAAAACTGAGAAGCATGCTGTGGACAATTCACCGCAATGTGGCCAAACTGTCCACAGGTGAAACATCCGTAGCCTCTGAAATTGCCTCTCCCATTGGAGGGTGCACTAGACTACTAGAAACCATCTCTACTGAAACTCTATTGTGTGCTTTGCATAGGCTAACTATACTAATTGTTCTTGGTGCGCAGACCACCTCAATAATCCCTAGAGCGAGTACCACCGCTCTGACTATGAGGAGGAGTCACCTTCTACTACGAGTTTTGATTACCTGCAAAGGAACTAGGGGGCACCTTGAGGTTCCCAGTCCCTCAAGACTGATTACCTCTAACCCCAGAACCGGATGCACCACTTGTAGGAGCACCCGTCCAACCTCCATGGCCTAATGCCAAGTTAGCCTCTGCTAGAGTGGATTTAATAACTGTAGCTCTCAGGTCCGTAGGCTCAAAGAGCTTTACATCCCCTACGATGCGGGCACTAAGCCCTCACACAAAGTGTTGTACCATTAGTCCAAAATCCTCGCTATATCCAACGTACTCCTTGAGCTCTTAAAAATGATGCTTGTATTGCTCTACTATCAATGTCAATTGTCTAAGATTATGAAACTCGTCAGCTCTTTGCTGCCTCCATTGATCAGATAGGAACCTATCTCTAAAGTTCTTGAGAAAGAGTTCCCAAGTAATAGTGTCCATACAGAGTCCTAGCTTCTGTTCCTCAATCTTCCACTAGATAGCCACAAAATGTGTCAACTACATCATGATGTATCTCACTTTAGTATTACTACTAAAGGGATGCATCATGAATACTCTATCCAAAGAAATCAACCAAGTCTCTACCTCTAAACCAGAATCCTGTCCGGCGAAAGGAATAGACTTTCCTCTCGTCAGGTTTCTCATGTGGTTGGCTACAACCACTGCTGGATCCACTGATATAGTCCTCCCACGAGGGCTCCTGGATCTCTCCCTCTACCTCTCCTCTCTCTGAGAGTGGTGGGATGCATCCTGGTCCACCCTAGCTCTCTTAGGAAGGTGATCTAGGATAGCCTGAAGGATCTACCTAGTATCCAAGCCCCCAGACTCATCTTGATTCTCTCTCCTCTGCTCACCCCTATCCTGATGCTAACCACTCTCCTGTCTGACACTAGTGGAGGAGCTGGCATGCCTACCTCCCCCACGGGCACTAGACCTACCTCTACCATGGCCTCTAGCTGCTCGTGTCTCAGGCACAATTCATAAAATAAATAGAGATAAATATAAATCTCACCACATAGCTTGAAACATAAACTAAAGAATCAATAAACCATAAAGAAATAATATGAAACACAAATTTTGTATGTCTATGTTTTAGTTTCAAGTTCAAGCTAGACACAACCTAATGGGCGTACAATTCCCAGAGTTCCCAGTGTAGAAACTAGAGCTCTGATACCAAATGTAACGCCCTGCTAGGGAACCCAAGAGAGATTAACCTAGAACATGATACTGTGTGCTGAATAATTTTTTTTTAAAGTTAACATAAAGAGACATACATTCAGGCGGAATTAATTACCCTTTATACACATGTCTTACACTCACATAGATTACACGACTCAAGGGTTCCATGACATTGAATTACTTAAAGAAAAACACAACTAACAATGTAACAAAAGATTTCATTCAAATAGATAACTCAAATACAAATTACATAACCATGACACCACCATGAACTCACATCCACTGCACATGTCGCAGGGTATGTGGTAATCACTCTAATCTACTTAATATACAATATCTAGATTAGGTATCACATGCGATACACTAATACAAGATTTACAATAATGATATTACATAATAAATGATGAAGGAACATAAAGAGATCATTTGCAAAGAACCATCAAGCACCTAGTACAAGGACATCAAATCTCAATGGGTAAAGAATCATTACCACCCATCTGTGTGGAACCGCAAAGGTCCACCCCACCATGTTGAGGAGATAACAACAGACCCCAATCAGATATCCAAAACCAAGAAGGAATAACCACTAAGAAAGAGATCCTGATAGCTCTCTAATCTAATGTACTAATCATCATGAAAGGTAAGACTCACTAATCCAGAGGCAACTGAAAATGTAGGAAATCTAGTATCTGTAAAGGAAGGTGTCATCATGTATGTCTAACCCTTAAGTCTCATCCTTGCAATCCAATGGATTCTGGCACTTAAGTGACCATACACAGAGCTAATGACCTCTCAAACTGACAAGATCACTAACTATGCTAGAACCCGCACCTCATAATGGGGCAAGCATTATCTTATCCTCCATCTCAGTCTTTACTAGCACTCAAGCACGGGTGAGGAGACTCATATCTTATTAATTCATTTTAATCTCTCAGTATGTCCTTAGTTATCACTTATTAAGAAACTCTACAATAAGCAATCCAGAAGTCACGTACATAGAACTTATTGCAAGCCACCCCCTACTACACATCTAGATAACCTACCCTAGGATCAGAGATCCTAACAGATCTAGCATATGTCACAACCCGAGTGTACCCCAAATCCAATATCCATACAAACAGGAATGGTCACATAGGTACACAAACAAATAGCAAAATCAAAAGGGTCATCATGGTCAGTTTACGGTAATAATAGATAACACACATGCCATGAATTAAAAAAAATGATAAGGACTCCCCCCGACCTTTATATAAATCCTAGGTCATCTAATGCCCCCATAATAACACATTTAAGCAAAATAAATCCATACAGATGCATAGGAACAAAAACGTCTTAAAAGACTGAAAAATGAACTATATCCATGTAAACATCTATAGCTAACTCAACATAATCTCCATTTAATTCATAACGTAATATGAAATAATAGTTACGGTCATTTGCATTAAAACTATTTAAAATTACTTCTCATAAATAAATATTCTAATCAAGATGACCATTAATTAAATTAATACATTTTAACTCAAGTAATTTAATCAATCATAATAACAAGGCTAATTGTATTAATAATCAATATATTAATCTAAAATTAATGATATCTAGTAATTTAAATTAATAATCAATTTTATTAAAACATATTCAACAATTAATATATTAAATTAATACTATATATAAAATGTGTTTATTAATAAACACAAATATTAAACTAAATTAAAATTTAAATAAACTAAAATTTAAATTACATAAAATAAAATAAATAATAAAAAAAATAATTAAAAACATTGGAAGGGGTCCCGTGGACCCCACCCCTCCTCCCCTTACCTCACACGGGGAAATGTCCAACGCGGCCGACTGCTTACGTAGTGGTCACCGCGGGGACCACCTGCGGGGTGCCCTGCATGTGGGGTACCGCAGGTCCCCTAAGGCCCACTAACAACAGTGGGTACCACAGGTCCTGCGGCCCACATGGCAGGTGGTGGTCATGGGGTAGCGGGGAGGTATGGTGGCCCCCGGCCCTACTTCCACCAATAATATATATATTTTAAAACTTTTTAATCAATTTTTTACTTTTCTCTTTTTTTTTTGAAACTACGTTTTTAACCTTTAAAAATTCAAGAAGATTGAGTTATTAGGAAGCTCGGTCTGTGCTTCGCTATGGTTTTTTCACCTTGCATCCATCTCTGCATTTTTGTCCTTCACACATACTGCAGTTATTATGGAAAATAGCTTAGTATTTATGGCTCCAGCCACTTCCCACCAAGCAGTTGATGCTGGTGTTGGTATGGTTTCGGATAGCAATGGCGCCGCCAAGAAAACGCCCCCGCAAGTTTGTACCCAAAGTACTCCATGAGGTATGGCTCAGCCTAACATTGTTTTACCCATTAATGAATTCAATGATGCATGCACTTGGCTTGAATCGAACACCTTGATTGGCTATTTTCTGGGTCGTAACCCCCTGAACATGTTCTCAAGGACTAGGTTGTGAAGAACTGGACTCCTCACAGAATCTGCCTGGAAGGGATTCAGAGCCTTACTAAAGGATTTTTCCTTTTTCTCTTTTCTAACCCCTCCCATGTGGAGGCTATCTTTGCCAAAGGTCCCTCAAATATCAGGACCTCACTGTTAATTTTCCAGCACTGGTCTTGTGACTTCTCTGTCTCTGATGACAAGAAGCTCAAGGTCCCAATG
Organism: Thuja plicata; assembly: GCA_018584345.1. Lineage (NCBI taxonomy): Eukaryota > Viridiplantae > Streptophyta > Pinopsida > Cupressales > Cupressaceae > Thuja > Thuja plicata. Next base: position 143,044 of record MU226802.1, on the reverse strand, counting down.
TGGGTCGAGTTCCCTGGTCTCCCCTTACCTTGTTGGATTTTCATGCAAGCCATAGCGTAAAAGCTTGGTAGGGTTATATGTCTCGAGCATGATCATTTTCTTAATCCGTGCCCTCACAAGAGGCTCTATGTTGAGGTTGACGTTTCTAGGGACCTTAAAGAGTCCATAGAGATTCAGGTTGGTGATACCACCTTCACCCAGAAGGTGCTCTATCTTAACCTTCTCAATACTTGCTTCCGATGTCAATCAGTAGAGCATAAGATTAAGGCCTGCCCTCTGGTAGTGCCTCGCCCCAAGCCTACTCCCAAGGATGCTAATACATAGCCGGTTGAAGCTGGCAAAAAAAATGCTGGAAAGAAAGAAGATGGCAAAAAAGATGAATGGGTCACTATCAGTCACTGTAACAAGCTCCCCAAGCAGCCTATTTCAGCTCCCGCCTCCCATCCACCACCCGCTGATAACATAGTTTTTCTGGAAACCCCTGTTATCAAAGCTTCAAACCCTATTGAGCAGGGGAAAATTTTTTCCATCACCCAAGTTTCTATTCCTGCAGTCAGCTTTCCTTTTACGGCTGTTGAAATTGTTCCCTCCAGTTCCTTACACCGCTCTCATAGCCTTTTTGTGTGTGCTGAGGCAATGCACAATGGCATGCAGGACAAGCTACGTAATATTACTCTAGATTTTCCTAGGTCTAGTTTCATCCCAGGGTATTTGTCTAATAGTTTTGCCTCCCTTGGGGATGAGGATGGAATGGACGACACTGTTATTCCATGAAGTACATCTCTTGGAATGTTCATGGGTTGACAGACCTTCACAGAAAATATTCTGTCAGGGATTTCCGTAAGCGGTTTTGTCACTTGGATGTTTTATGCCTCCAGGAAGTCAAGATTTCTAGTTTCATGCTTGATGCTGCTTGTAAATTTATTTGGCCTAAGAGCCTTTCTCTCTATTCTCAGCATGAGGTTGGCTGAGGCAGAGTTGTTACTCTCCTCTCTCCTTGTTGGCATTCTTTGCTGGCTAGTCATGGTTCAGATCCCATGCAACGAGTGGTTTGGGCCACTTTCATTATTGAGAATCATTCCTTCAGCATGGTTAATGTTTATGCTCCCAATGATGCTGTTGAAAGATCTCACCTTTGGCATTGGCTTGCGGATTCTCTGCCACCTGCTACTTGGCTTGTTTGTGGGGACTTCAATATGGTGGAAATGGCTGCTGACAAAGATGGTTTCCTACAATTTTGATGGACAACTGGTGAGAGAGAAGCCTGGTATTACATGCACAATAAATTAGGGCTCTTTGATCCCAATGTGGGCCGCCGCCATTTTGATGGGGCCTAGCACACTTGGTCTAATTACAGGGCTTCTTCTGATAGAATTCATAAAAGGCTTGACCGTGCCATGATCTCGGCTCAATCTTTTTTTTCCTTCTCTGATAAGCAAGCCTTACCTATCCTTCTTCTTGTTGATGTGACCTTGTCAGACCACTATCCCATCCAATTTAATATTGTTTGGCAGACAACTAAGGCTAGGCCTCCCACCACGCAATTCTACTTTAATACTTCTGTCCTTCAGCATCCTACCACTGTGGCCCACATTCACCGGGTTTGGAACCTGGAGCCTAGACCCACCTGCTTGACAGGTTGGATTCAATGGTGGAATAATGCCCTCAGGTGTATGGCTCACTTTTTATGCATCTATGGCTGACAATTGGCCAACTGTCATCATAGAGCCTATGATGCCAACACCAAAGCATTGTGTATTGCCACCGAAGCCCTAGCTCAAGACCCCTTCAATCAAGAGTTTCAATTCAATCTTGCCAAGTTACGTCATCAGAAGAAAGTGGCTAACAACCATGCTGCTAGAGGAGCCTAGATCAAAGCTCGGTTGCACTGATTAAAGGTTGGAGATCAAGTCTCTAAAGAGTTTTTTACTGCCCTCCATCCTCAGCATACCAATACAGGCATAGCCAAAATCCGTGAAGGTCCTTCCCTTTTCACGGAGCTTCCTGATGTCTTGCAAGCCTTTGTTTACCATTATGAACAAGTCTTTGCTACTTAGGGCCTCTCCCTTGCCAGCGAGAAGGCTCTCAAGGATTGCATCACAGTGGTTCCTCAGTGTCTCTCCCCTACTCAGCAGGTGTTTTGTGACCAACTGCTTTCCCTGCAGGATCTTCGAGAAGCTGTGTTCGCCATGGCTAATGACAAGGCCCCTAGTTGTGATGGCTTTCCCTATGAGTTTTACAAAACCCTATGGGATCCCATCAGCCCAGATCTTCACCAAGTTTACCTGGAGGCCTTTCATACCCAATCCCTTGGGGATATCATCAATCAGGGGAATATCAAGTTCATTCCCAAGTCTGGGGATCCTGAAGATATTTGCAACTGGCGGCCCATCACTTTGCTCAATGTCTCTTATAAGATCATTGCGAAAGCTCTGGCTCTTAAGATCTGACACATGCTTCTACAAATTATTCGGCCTGTACAAATAGGGTTTATTAAATCAAGATTTATTCTTGACAACATCATTGCTATTTGGGAAGGTATGGAATGGGCTCGAAAGTCTAACCAGAAAGCCCTTTTTCTCAAAATCAATTTTGCTAAAGCTTATGATCATATTGAATGGAATTTTATCCTTGCGATGCTTCACGCTATGGGTTTTGGCCCAAGATTTCTTTAATTTGTGCAGATGCTCTTCAATGATGCCTCCGCCTGCATTACCATCAATGGCCGCCAGTCTTCCACCTTCAGGCTTTTTCGTTCCATTCGCTAGGGCTGCCCTCTGGCTCCTGCTCTTTATGTGTTAGCGGCCGAAGGGTTTGGATATTTGCTTTCTCATTCCATTTCTATGGGAACTGTTAGGGGAATCTCCTTGCTGAATTCTTCTCAACAGCTGGTTAATGGCCATTTCACCGATGATTCCTTCCTCACCCTGGTGGAGGATGAAGAGAATATCAAGGTAGCCTTGCAGTGTTTAGACACTTTCTGCCTAGCCTCTAGCTCTGCCATTCAGTGGCACAAAACCGTCTGTTACAGACAGTCAGCTCTTCCCGAGCCTCCCTGGCTTTCACAGTTTCGCTGGACAAAAATTCAGCATGGGGAGATATTCCGGTTCCTAGGTATTCCCTTTTCTTTTCAAGGCAATCCTACTGATCTATGGAATGCAGTGCTTTCTAAGATTGAAAAAAAGCTTACTAGATCACGAAGCCACTTTCCCTCATAGGATAATTCCAGATCTTATCCAAAGTTCTGGCCGCTACGCATGTTTACTACTCCTCTTGTTGGGCCCCTTCCAAAGCCTCTTACAAACGGCTCGAGAAAATTCTCTGGGATTTTCTTTGGGCCTCTGGTATTGATCATCAAGGATTTCACAGAGTCACCTGGGACTTTTTTTGCCTTCCTAAGTCCTCTGGCGGGCTTGGTTTAATTCATACCCATAAGCAAGGACATGCTCTTTGTACCAAGTGGATTGTGCATTGCCTCTCTGGTGATGAATCCTGGAAAATTCTGCTTCGGCACTGCATTTACTTAGGATTTCCTCTTCACAAGCCTACCTGGAAGGGGATTGGCTTTCAAACCCTTCTGGTTATGAGGGAACCTATTCAGATCTAGGGAACTTTTGTTGCCAAAAGTATCTAGAGAGCTTGGGAGTCTATCAAGCCTTGGCTTTGGTGGGCTGGAAATGGATTTCATGATGGTGTTTCTTTCAACTAGCAGACCATTTGGTGGTCTCCTCTTTTTTCCTAGCAAGGGATTCCTCTTGCTAGAATGCAAGGAATTAGTGCTCTTTGGTTCCACAAGCGTGGCATTCAGACCCCTAAAGATGTATTTTCTAGAAGCACCATGAGTCTTTGATCTTGGGATGATCTCCGAGTTCAGTTTTGGATCATCCGCCCAGATCGTCAGACTTTTGACTTGCTGGTTTCTGCCATTCCGCCTCACCTCTTGCACAAGTTGGGAATTCAGTCCATCAGACCATGGTGGAAAGACTGGAAGTGGTATCCTGCCACTCCATTCACTAGTTACAAGCCGAAACTTGGGTATTCTTGGCTTATGCCTCATTTTCCCATGATTGACTCGCTCAATCACCGCTAGCATCTTTCCTCTTCGTAGAAGAGCTGGGGGTGGAGATTTTGCATCATTTGGGATGCTGTTACTAAGCCTAAAATTACTCATTTTGCCTAGTGTTTTTTATACTAGGGCTTACTGTTGGGAGCTAGGCTCAGGCATATGGGGGTTCCTGACCCCAAATGCCCTTTTTGTTGTCACACAGAGACTCTCATGCATATTTTCTGGTTTTGTCATCGTGCTCAAAATTACTGGAATTGGATTCATGACTTTTTTTCTCCCTTCAGGCCAGAACCCTTTTCTTGGCACATGGTTCTTCTTGGTGACTCTCCCACAATGCCTTCCCAGTTCACCTAGATTTGGCATTCCTTTCGGCTAGAAATTTTATTTACTTTGTGGAAAGATAGAAATGCTGTACTTTTTTCTCATAGTTCTCAGGATATTCATGTTTCTCTTTTTGATAAATCTGGTATTTTTAATAATGTAATGATGCAGATTCAGGTGCAAGATGACAAAGTGGCCTTAGAGGTTGCCCACTTACAGGAGTTGCTCTAGCACTGGGGCAATGCCCCTTGCACTGTTGCCCGAGTGCCTCTAGATTCTCTCGTAGCTAACCATACGCCGCCCAGGGGGCAATGTCGTAGCTGGAGCTCCTCTGCCAGACACTCCAAGACCCCGCGACAATGGCGTCGCCGCTCCGCCTCCCCACCTCCTCGGAGAGATGCGGGTTCTAGGTGGCCTCCTACGCTTGCTTCTATTATTGTTGCTTGGCCTTTGGCCTCTGCTCCTGATAATCAGGGAAAATTACCTCACCTGGCACTGGCTATCTCGCCCAGGTGGGAGGAAGGAGAAGTTGAAAAAGAAGATCCTGAAGATGGATGGGCCATCCCTGTTCAAGCTCCTGTGCCCACTGTCTAGGGAAAACTAGATGACAAAGATCCTCCTCCTTCTTCTGCTACTGCTCTCACAGCCTGAGGGTTCTGGTTTTATATGTTTTTTTATGAATAGCTGTTTGTTTCCGGCCTAGGTGCCGTGTGAACTTGCGGGGTGAAATTTTTTTCCCCCGACCCTTTTTTTTGTGAATTTTGTACTTTAATATTTCTATTAATAGTGAAGGCCTCTATTCATAAAAAAAAAAACTTTTAAAAAGTCAATTTATTATTTTTTTTTATATTTAAAAATCTGAAAAATGGAAAATCCAAAAGGGAATTTAATTAATTTTTTTTTAAAACTTTTTCTACCAGTCTGTATAAAATAGAGAGAGTGGTTTTTTTTTAAATGACTTAATTTTTCCAATGAAATACAAGGGACTTTTCTATAGTTAGGACTTATAGAGAGGGTTTAATTTTCTGATTTCAAGGAGATTTATAGGAGATCTATTTATGAAATTTTGACAGCATAACTGTACTATGCTAAGAAATAAATAATCATGAAAATGATAGATCCAAGCTTCCAATAAACCCCCGAAAACATCGAAACACAAACAAACCATAAATTTAATTTTCTCTATAGTTTAAACTATACAAAGGATTAATTTTTTCATTTTCTTAGAGATCTAGAGAGAATTTTCTTCCCGAAATTTCGACAGCATAATCCTACGATGCTAAGAATACATAGAATGAAAGACATTTAGATGTAGGGTTTTTATAAACACCCAAAAATGTATAAACAATAATTAAGCCATTTAAAAGCCAAAATAACAAACATGCACTAAATCAACAACGAAAATCTCAGATCTACAAAATTAAAACCACACATGGCAAATGAAACCTACCTTGATTCCAATGCTAGAAACAAAGGAATGTGGCTTGGAAGATAGAAGCAAATCTGAAACCCTTCAAGCACAATTTGACCACATATCTTGAAACTATGAAGATCCGAGCACACACACAAGCAATAAAAATCCCAAAAAACTTCAAAGCAACAAGAATCCACAACAATCCACAATCCTTCAAAAATCTCCAAATCACCAAGAGCTCTCCAAAACCAAAAACCTGTTATGAGGGAAATGAGAGGAGAATTCTCCTAAATAGAATCAACTTCCCCTAATTGTGCAACCCCTCATGACAACTCCCCATTCAATCCCTAAATTAACTCCACTCAAAATTGAAATTAAATCCAAATTAAATAATTAAAATATTCTTTATTGCCACAACTCAACTTTGACTCCTAATTTCAAGTTGAGATATTTAAATTTGAAAATACTTTTTCAACACATTCATGCACATGTAATTAATAAAATATTTAATTAAATAGATTAAATATTTATGTCACAATAATACATGCAACCAAATATTTAATTATTTAATTAATCATATAAGCACGTTTACTATAGTTTTCAATTAAATACTTAATTAAATCAAAATATTCAAATATTTCAATTTAATTAATTATTTAAAATAAACTTAGGATATAATTAAATAATTAATTCAACTATAATCTATTAAATCATAAAATATGGAAAAACACTCAATAATCCAAAAATCACCTGAAAGCATAATCAAGCAAAACACATACATACTCAAGAGAGAGGGTATTCGAATTCTGTCAACCTAGACAAATCCGGATAGGGTAGTCATACTGAAACTCATCCAACATTAGGATGATTAGGCTTAGGTTAGGGTTTCAGATCTGTATGTTACCTCCCCTCTTTACCATTGAGATGAATATTTATGGGCACACTCACTCTTGCCAATTCAGGGAAGACGATGCCCTATACCTGCAAAACTATCATCAAAGGAACATGCATGTACATACAACATAATATTGCAAACAATGATAGGGATTGGTCGAACATGTGGATCTTGCAACACAAGTAACTATGCCTCTATCCTCTACCACAACAACATGCAAACAGATTAAACATGATAACCATACACATGCAAGTATGGGGTAAGTACATCATAATCAAAACATAAATCATCACATCATGATAATATCCATAAAATCATAATCAATAATCACCGTCAACTGAAAGAATAATAGCTCTCATTAAAGTAGCCTAAAATAATCCCAATGCCTAAAAGAGTATGACATCATAAACTAAAACCAAAACATGGGTGAGTATTACAGGTTGAACTTGTTTTTCAGGAGGTTTATCGCCTCCCCCGGTTGGTTGAGATGAAATTTTGGTCATAGTTGGGAGTATCACCAAAGAAGTTGCAATGTTGGAAGTATCCTTTGTTGAGGTCTTTTGAGTAGGAGGCTTCGTTTCCAACCTCTTGCTTCTTCCTGTCGTCCATTCAACCCACTGCTCTGTCCTCTTATAGATGCCACTCACTAGAGTCTGCAATTCACCGATGGCTTGATCTAGCATGGGCTTGAAACTGATGGCGGTGCGCTTTATCTTCTACAGGTATGTATTATCATACATGTGATTACCATCATCTTCTAACCCCTCCAGTGCTATGTTAACTTTGAACTTTTTGATTTGTTCAATAGTTAACCTGGCGTAGAATCTCTCTCTACTCTCCAAATCATCTTTGCAATTGGCCCAACAGTCTTCGATGTCATCTACATGATAGATAGTTGGGATCATTTGCAAGTAGTCACAAGCATAATTAAAAGGATTATACTATGGCCTCAGAACATCATAGGTTTCTAATGAAAACCTCTTTGAGAATGTCTTTAGAACATTCTTTGCCTCCGACCAGGACGCACAACTGTAAGCTCTGATAGTCATGGGGAAGTCATAGCCTTTCTTCCTAGCATCAACATAGATCAAATTCACTTGAAGTTCTTGTCTCATCACCTCCACCAGCATGATCATATCAATAGGATATTTGAGCAGTTTCAAAGGGAAGTCGTCAAATCCTGCAAGGCGAATGTATGGGAAATCCCCAAATTGAATGAAATAACATCCAAACTGGTTGATAAAAGCCATGGCCTCAAGAGAGAATCTCCTTTTTGGGCAACCTTGTAGCTCCCTGCATAGTCTCATTGTGAAAAAGTCATTAACTCAAAGGTAGTCAGCATAACTGTTATGTAACTACAAAGAGGGAAAAAATTCGTAGCTCTTAACATCATCAGGAAATTCCTCTAATCTAGGAAGCCCTGGCCAAATTTGGATCATGGCCAATATATACAATAAAACTGAAGACAAATAAAATTCATTTTGATGCTTTTCTCTGTCTAAGGCATTGGCCAGATTTTTGCTTACCATGAATGCCCAATCAATAAAATGATGCTGAGAACAGATTATCTGCACCAAGAAGAAATGAAGATCTAAAAAATGGAGTGCTTCACTCTCACCTTTGATCTTGTGGAGTAGCACCAGGATGTCTATGATTTCCAGTTTCAGGTTAGTGCCATATAGTGTTTTTGGCAGCTTCCCTTTTGCACTTCTAGGCTCTTGCAACCATGCCTTCATTATCTCCTTCTTCCAAACTGACTTCTTTGCTATATATTTAGTCACCGCGACTATATGTCATTTATGAATACTCAGCTTGCTCTGGGATGCAAAGCGAGTTCTAAACTAATTCTTTATCGATAGAGAGAAACACTGTATCATTGGAAAAGAGGATTTTCTTGGTGTCTGGGTTGTATCAAGCTATACATTCCTACAATAGTTAGGAGGCTTGAATGGCTACGGGAAAACTAGCGGCTTTGACTAATCCGCTCTCCTTCAGTTTCTTGGTGATGGGATGCATCTAGTCTACTTTTAGCCTATTCTAAAAGTTCTGCATATCAAATAAATTCAGAGATGTATCTGAGATCTTGTACCAATTGAAGGTGATTCCATTCATTCCATTGACTCCCGTAAATCTGGAATCCATGCTTTGAATGATTTGGTTTGGGAAATAGGAATATCTCTCAGGAATGTAGGGGTGAAGAATAATCAATATCAAAGGCTTCAAATTCAAAGAGTTTGTTAATTAAATGGTAGCTCCTATTTGCAACCTTCAACTGATTTTATAAATTTTGAATTCTTACCATTTAATGACCGACTTCCCGCACCACACGAATGAAAAGACCCAAGAATTAATGGAAAAAGTCTGTTATGAAGTAAAATGGCTTTATTTGGATTAATTACTTTTCTTTTACAGGTCGTTGAGAAATGTCTTTTCACTTTAGTAACCATAACAGTAACTTTCCTGAGGTAGCGGAAAATTACTTTTCCACTTCTCCTTTGGGCGGAGAAATGCTTTTGGAGTGCTCTCTATTTGAAAATCTGCTGAAAGAGAATTTTAGCCTATTGAGATGCTAAAATGATATTTGTTGATTTCAATGGCTTTCTTCATGCCTTGGATCACTTATGAGATTGATTTCCCTTCAAAAATCCTTCATTTTAATGGTTTGGCAGAAAATGTACTCCGTGGGTCGAAACCCGCCTGTTGGAGTAGTGGAGAAGCTATTTTTTGCTTTTCCGCCAGCAGGCTTACATCTTAGATTTCTCTCCATTTAGTCATTCCTTTTGGTCTACAGGGATGTATTCTAAATGAAATAGTCTTTCTAAGCTCAGATCATCCACTTGAAAACTATACTGACTGCTGAGGTATCATGGAATAGTCAACTGCAAAAACCGCACCCTATTGGTGCTTTTCCGCCAGCGGAGAAGCCTGAACCCAATTTTCCGCTAATGAAGTAATATAAAGTATTCAAGCTAAAAACTCCAAAATAATAAAAGATAAATGTTAGAAGTCTCTGAATTGTGACCTTTATCAAATTTGGGATCTTAAACCTACCCGATTAAGCACGACTTCATTTATAAATCCCCACAGCTCGCAAGGAGAAGTGAAATTGGGAAAATTTGATAAAGGTCACCTATCCTAAGGGGACAGTTTAGAATTAGACTCTAGAAAATCACAATACTTTCAAAACCACTACTATCAACTTAAACATCCACTTTTTTCTAAAGGTATGCAGACCAAAAGTGGGGCAAAAGTTGGCTCTGTTTGGGGACTTGGACATTCACATGTCCAAGCAAGGAAGTCAAATCTCTGGTTTCACAAAGCTCAATTAAAGACAGCTCACAACAAAACTAAAGCAAGACACGAAAAAGGAAGTAGAAAGGAAGCTTGAATAGGAAAACAAAAGCATGAACTAAACATAACTATAGTACAATATAGGGGTTACCTATTTTAAGTTTAGATCTGATAAAGATTCAAATCCAAACCATTATACATCAGGGGTAGCACTTCACCATCTGGATAGGTCAGTTTAAAAGAATTCTTCTCAATTTCCTGATAGATCTTAAAAGGTCCTTTCCATAATGTTTCAAATTTTCCATGCAAGCCTTTGGGTGCCCTGCGCTTGTCCCATAACAACACCATGTCTCCCTCCATAAATTTTTTAGGGTCTTCTCTTTTTGTCAAACAAGTTATTTACACACATTTGGTGCTGTGTGATATGATCAACCATTTTTTCCCTTTCTTCTTCCAGTTTGTTCAGGTACAGAATCCTTTTTTCTAAACCATCTTGGTACATGCCATCCTCTAATGCTATTCTCAGTTTGAAAGTTGCTAACTCCAATGGTAATGGGAGACTGGATTCTACCCCGTAAACAAGTTCAAATGGAGATACACCTATGGCTCTTTTGGGAGTCACTCTATCTGTCCAGAGGGCTTCATATATTTTCTTATGCCAGGTTCTCTGGTTATCTACCACGAGCTTTTTCATGATGTTTACCAAATTTTTATTGCTAGAATCAGCTTGACCATTCCCTTAAGGGAAGTAATCAGATGAATGACTGATCATGATGCCATACTCGAAGCAAAATTCAGTAATTTCTTGAGAGGAAAAGTATGCGGCATTATCCATAACTAACTTAACAAGAACACCAAATCTTACTAGAATGTTTTCTTTGATAAACTCACATACCACCTCCAAAGTAGTTCTCTTGGTTGCTTTCACCTCCACCCATTTTGTGAAGTAATCAGTTGCAGTGATTATGTATGTATGACCCGCACTAGATGTGGGGTTTATAGGAACAATAAAATCAAGACCCCACTGTTGGAAAGGACCCTCAATTACCACTAGTCTTAAGGGTAGTGCTGCCAACTGAGGCTTTCTAGTAAACATTTTGCATTTTTCACATCTCTCTACCCAGTGGTAAGCATCTCTAAACATTCTTGGCCAGTAATAACACTGCCTCAAAATATTGAATGTAGTGACTGATGAGGATAAGTGTCCTACACAAGCTTCATCATGAAACACCTTTAATAGCTTCTCTTGCTATTGTCTATCGACACATCGGAGGAAATTTATGTCTATAGACCTCTTATATAGTCTGTCCTCCCAAATTACATATTTAGAAGCTTTCAGTTTCAGATCTCTTCTTTGCTTCGAAGTTAACCCTTTAGGGAATTTTCCATATGTCAAAAAATATACAATGTTTTCAAACTAAGGGTCCTATATACTTACCGCCAGAACCAAATGCGTACTTTCTGGGTCTTCGTCTGCTTGGTTTTTTGCCATCACCTTGCATAGTGCATTCCCTCTCATTAACTTGGTGGGTTTGATCTCTATATCATATTCTTGGGTTTTAGCCACCCATTCTCCTCTATTGTTACATCCTACATCCTATTGAGTCAATATGCTTTTTACTGCAATATCAGGCATATACACCAGAGAGTGAAAGTGTAAAATGTGAAATATGAAATTCTTTAAAGCCTTTACAACTGCGAAAGTGTGCTTTTTAGTATGAGAGTATCTTAGTTCATGATTATTCAGAGGTGTGCTCATAAAAGAAATGGGAGCTTGGATTTCCTCCTCATTCTCCTACATTAGGATGGCTGATAGAGTATGTTCAGAAGAATAACAATAGATTATGAAATCTTTCTTATAATCTGGGTGACATAACATAGGAGTGTTGGCTATGGCATCCTTTATGCTCTTGAAAGCTTGTTTACTAGGATCATTCCACTTGAAACTCACATTTCCCTTCATCATGTCCACTATGCATTTGGTAATCTCAGAAAAATCTAGAACGAGTCTTCTGAGAAAGTTTACCTAGCCGAAAAATGATTTCACTCCAGTTTTGTTCATAGGTAAACTCAATTGTTGGATTGCTCTTACTCTTTCTAGGTCGATCCTTATGCCTTCTTTGGAAACAATGTGACCCAAAAATTTCCCTTTAGTTACACAAAAAACTGACTTCTTGGGGTTCAATGAAATCCCATCTTCTCGACACCTTTGCAATACTCTTCGTATATCATTTATGTGATCTACTCTTTTCCTAGAAAATATAGTAAGATCATCCAGATACATACCAATGTTTTTTTTCTTCATATCACTGAAGGAAAGGTCCATACCTCTCTGAAAGGTGGCTCTAGCGTTGATTAACCCGAATGACATTCTATGATATGCAAACGTGCCCCATGGAGTGGTGAAAGCGGTTTATGCTGGTATGCTCTCTCAACTTCAATATGGTTATACCCTGAGAAGCTGTCTAACATGGACATCATTTCAGCTCTATCCATGGTTTACAAGAGATGATCCATGTTGGGAAGTGCATAATTATCCTTCAAGGAAGATTGATTAAGGTTTCTAAAGTCAACACAGATTCTTATCTCTCCATTCTTCTTCCTCATAGGCACTATGTTCGCTACCCAAGTAGAATGATGGATAGGGTATATGATCCTTGGTTTGAGCATTTTATCAACTTCCTTGAATATGGCATCAGCAACTTTGGGGTTATAATTCCTTTTTTTCTGTCTGAATGGAGTTACCTCAGGTTTTAAGAGAATCTGATGTTTGAATTTCCCGTTCATAAAAATTTTCAAATCTTCATAACTCCAGGTGAAAACATCTTGGTATTCTAGGAAGAGTTTCCTAGCCTCTTTCCTCTCCTCTTTAGTACAACATTTCCCAATGTTGGTCATCTTGGGATCTTTCTTAGTTTGTATGTTCATTCCCTCATATTCACCAGTGGTAGGACCTCTCTCGATTCTCTTTTTATTAAAAAAGGTGTCATGCCTATTGAAAAGCTTCTCAAGAGTGACCAAATGGGGAGGAATGATATTACCTTGTAATTGCATGACATCTGACTTATCTTTATTTTGCTTTTCCTGACGGTGTCCTTTAGTTCTGTTAGGAACATCTTTATGGAAGTCACCACCGCTCTCTAGAAAGAGAAGGAGGTCCTGGTCATCTTTGAACACTTTCCAATCTTCTACATTATCGGGCATAGACAGTTGATATACAATCTCCACTTGGTACTTCTTATCTTTGAATTCTGGGTGAGGGAGGAGTAACGAAGCTAACACTACCAAGGAGTCTACCTTAGAGTTCAATTCTCTCAGCATGGATTCAATACATAATGCATCTAGTTCCTCTATTTCATCCCATACTCTGTTTCTATAGCTCTTTAATCTATGATTCTTTATAGAGTATTGATTCTTGACTTGACGCACGATTAGTTCAACATCACCGTGAGCTCTTAGGATCTTCACACCCTTTTCCTTTGTAGAAATAATCCCTAACAGGAGGGCTTCATAATTGGCAGTATTTTTGGTGTTCCTGAACTCCAATTTATAAGCCAGGGGCTCACATACTCCATTTGGTGATATCAAGACCACACCTGAACCAGATCTTGACGATGCACAACTAACATCAAATTCAAGAGTTTAGATTTGTGGTGGAGTTTCTTCAATAGAAAACTACTTTTCCTCTTCTCCAAGATCTATTTCCTCATCATGGTCATTGGTGAACAACATATAGTTACCAAATTCTAACTCTTGATATAGTATTTGGGCTTTAGGGTCATCAGATTTCAACACTGTGAACTTAACTTTCTCCTTCGAAACTAGTTTTATCATTTTGTTGCCTACTGGGATTGAAGCTTGGGACCAATCCAAATTTGTCTCCTCTCCAAGGTCTCTACAAAAACTCCTGCTTAACAGTAAACCCTAACTAGCGGGTATATTAGCGACAAGGATTGTTAACAACATTTTCTTCTTAGGGTGTGTTGCCAGAGCCACTTGAACATCTTTAATTTGGCCAACCAGAGGTACTTGCTTAGAATCCATAGAGTAACACCTACCATGGGATTTTGTGAGAGTAAGGCCTAACGCTTTAGCTATAGTTGATGGAATTACATTATCTGAGGCACTGGAGTATATTATGCAATTGCTTAACTTGCAACCATTGATATATAACGACACATAGAACAAGTCAGGCTTTTGGCCTGGGAAAGTGGCCAAAATAGAGGGTTCCCCTTTCTTATTTGGTTCTGCAAATATAGACTCATTTTCTATGATAGTCATGACATTTTGGTTTAACTCCAGATTCCCTTATTTATAGTAATCTACTAGCTTTTGCAATTCTATGGGATTAGACTTAAGATAGTCTATAGGAGAAATCTGAATTCTAGAATCTCTACATAATTGATTAATGTCAAAAGAGATTTTCTCCTTACCTAGTTGTAGAATTATCACTCCTTGATTGGCATCCTTAGAATAGGAGGTAGATGCCTCGTTATTTTCAAGTGGAGATGTTGAAACAAGGATTTTATCCTTCTAACTCTGGGTCAAGGTTGTATAAGAGGTCCCGTCTATGGTAGCATAACATGTTTCTTCTTGCTCTAAATCTGATTCATACTCTAAATATAAGTTTTCAGAGTCACCATGCGAGTATGAATCTGGTTCAGCTCCAGACACCCCAACATTTCACTCATCATTTTGGTCCATTTTCCAAGCACAATCTACATCGGGGAAACTCTCTCCATCGTGATCTGTAGTTAGGTGGAAGGCACACATGTTTCCTTTTTTAGGAGGAGCTTCTATACCTAGCCTCTGTGGTGGAGCAGTCAACTATAATGCCTTTCCATAAAAATTCCTCCCTTCGTTGTTTCTCCCAGGCTTCTCCTGAAAGTTTCACTGGTAGGGATTATTAAATCTGGGGAGTTGCCTCTTGAAGGCAATGAATTCATTGGACAATTTTTGAATCATCTCATCTGATGATGTAGTGTTACTACTACTGGCTCTAGATTGTATCTCTCTTTTCCATTTCCCAGATGAGATCATATGGTCTTCAATTTCTACAGTACTTCTCTGTGTGGCATCCAAATCTGTAGGGTTCACCCTTCTTAGGTCATAATTAATGTTCGACAGCATAGAACTTATGAAGAATGTTTTCAAATTTCCCATCATAGTCCTGTCAGCTACTGGGATACGATTTACAAGCTTATTGAATTTAGCTATAAAATACCTCATACTGATAGAAGGTTCTTTCTTGATAGGAGTTAGTTGCGTCAATAGGGCATGCTCATCTTCAACAGTTTTAAACCTTCTTTCAAAATCATCTCTCATGGAGGCCCAATCTGTAATGGAAGAATTAGGTAAGTGGTGGAACCAATCGGCAGCATCCTCGACAAGGGTCTCAACAAATAATTTGACAGACACATCCTCTTCTCATACTGCTAGGATATTAAATGAAGCAAAGAAGGCAGCAATGTTCTCATTCGTAGATACTTTCCCATCTCCAGAAAATTTAGGAAATTTCTTTCTAGATCCTAAAGGAAGAAGGTTGTATGCTGCTAATTGTAATGGTCCAACTGCAGTAGCCCAAGGAAGTTCCATAACTACCGGAGGTATATAGGGTGCTAGATTAACAACAAGAGGAGAAACTACTCCATGCAACATTAAAACTTGACAAGTAGTAGGCAAAAGAGAATATTTTTTAGGAGCCGAAGGAGGCCTACTTTTTCTCTTAATATTTATTTTCTTCTGATGGGGTACTTCAAGCAGAGAAAAATTGAGGTTTTCAAGTCTCTCAAAAATTGGATCTATGTCACCTTCCTTCTTCGCACTCCTAAGAAACCTCTTGGGCTCCAGGATTCCAACTAGCCTTCTAGCCTAGCTTCATGCTCAGCTTGACGTTGTTCCCTTCTTATGTTTCTCCTTTGGATGGCTTCTTCAAGGGCTTCTACTCTAGCTTCTTCTTATTCAAGCACTTGAATAGCATTTCTATAATGCTTTGTGTCTCTTCTATATCTCCAAACAAAAGTGTTCAATGAAGAGATGATATCCTCTTGATCATCTTGGAATCCAAGATTTAGTTGGAGCACATGAATTACGTTTTCATGGGGAAGCACCATCTTTCTCCATGATATGCTTCTGGTATAATGACTGTTTGACTCCCTAGCAAAGTCGCCAAAAATTTGTTGGTAAACAGATTGTTCTTCCTTATTATAACTCTAAAATACCCAAATATGAAGAAGCAATTGAATACAACAGTTGGGAAATTATAATTGTAAACTAACTTCCCTCTAAATTTAAAGGTACAACTCCCTTGTATGAATGATTTTCCATGAATTTTGATCTTTCTTAATCTAACGAGGGTATGTTCTTGACCTGAGAACATAAGAGGTAAACTAGGCTAAACCTAGGCAAAAAATATCTTAGGCTTGATAAATTCAACTCTAAATCTACCCAATTTTGAGATTTCATCAATCAGATTGAAACCCAAAACTGGCAATGCATAAACGACTATTGAAAATGCAGATGCAAGACTAAAGATTAATGATGAAATGAGAATGAATTGATCTATATCACATAAATGTTTCTCAAACTTAGGATAACAACATATTTTCCCTTTAATTAATTGTATCAAATCATAATATAGAACTCTGGTTTGAATACAGATTGCAAATCCAACTTCAAAGAGACATTTGAATTCAATAGAAAGGTAAATGCAATTCAATGGAATAGTTAAAGCAATGGTATTCAGACACACAAAATTGACTCTGCAAAATGCTATCTTTCACACCAAAATTTAGCTGACCTTTGTATTAACTTTTGGTATAGTACATATAGAGTTTGAGTCTTGACCGTTACAAAAATAGTGACCAAAAAAATTCAACTTCTTTTAAGCAGGAATGATAAATAGAGGTTTATCCATTACAATATCATCAAAATTTGGTACAAAGGGAGAATCTATTCAAGATTCAGTTTCATTCCCTTTGCCTAATTTAGCCCTATAGGCAGTGACAACTGTAATAACTTTGATGAGCTCTTCATGCCTATTGACATGGAAATTAGTATATCAGATGAGCCACCTAGAATGCTCCTTGGCTAGGCTCTTAATTGCATCTTTCTAGTCCTTCAATCATTCCATGGCTTTATAAATACATCCACTCAACTGCTGGAGTTTTGGCACTTTGTCCAAATGGGTGGAAGACTACTCTGATAGCTTATGCACAGAATGAGAAAATGATTTCTGCATATTGGCCAATCCTATCATTTCTTTTCCTTGTCCACTTGTCTGTGATTCTGTGTGTAGACCTTGAAGAATCTTAAAGTCTTTATTCTTTTCCTCCTTGATCTTAACATCTACTTGCTGAAACCCCATCTCAGCCTGAATGATCATCTCGATTTTGAATTCTAGGCTTTGAAGCCACTCGATTAGACGTTCATCTCCTTTTTGTAGAATCTTGGCTTTCAATGCCTCTTTGGTCTTCATCTTTACTTCCACATGGAGCATCCCTATGCACTCCTGAAATTTCACTCTCTCAGATGCGAGAGTCTGCAAGTTCTTCTCAGTGTTGTTCCTTTCCATTTCCAGTCTTAAGAGAGAATTACCCAGTTGTTCAACAATTGCCAATCCTTCAGATTTGAGTCTCTCAACCCATCCCTTGCCAATATGCACAAAGTGCCTATCCTCTTGGAATTTGGCTATTATGTCTTGATTCTGTATGACATTAGGATCGAATGTGGTTTGAGTACTGGGAATACTAGCAACTGGAGTGACCAACTACTGGATAAAATTAGTCAGTTCACCAGCAACTTCTTCGGTGATACTCCCAACTATCACCAAAAGTTCATCTCAGCCAGCTAGGAGAGGCGATGAACCTCCTTAAATATAAGTTAAACCAAAGAAGACTTGTGGAGAAGGCCCGCTTTTAGATATTGGGTTGACAGAGGAACCCACGAAAGGTGCATAACCTGAGCAGTCAGCTAAAGTAGTCACTATAGATGCCAGATCTTCAACCCAAGATACCCCAAGGTGAGAGTCCCCTATTGTAGTAGAGGTGGGTGAAGATACCTCCAATGCCTCAGCTACAGAATTAGATGAGAGGGTTGAGAAGAAACAAGAGGCTACCCAAGTCATCAGATTGGTGTCTTCTTGGCCTTAAGCTATACCTTAGCCATTTTATGTTCTTCTAGTTATTCTTCAATCACTATATTAGTATATTTCCACCAATCCACCTTGGTATCATGCCGAGCTAAACCCATGTCAAATGAGTGTAGTTTGAAATATGAAGGGGTTAAATTTTCAAACCTTCCCTCCTTCATGGGTTTCGCTACCTCCATGGTGAAGTTCCCAATTTCTGGATCTCGGCCCAAGGTCGATAGTGTCTTTACTTTCTTAGCCTTTTTTGTAGCGGCATCGGGTTGCAAAGCTCAAGCTAAAGTATCTTTACTGGGAGCTCCTTCTTCCAATCTCTTTCTTTTTCTCTCTAGAGTGTTCTCTATCCATGATTCGGTACTGGTGACCTTAGTGGTAGAGACCAACTCCTCTATAAATATTTTCCTAATGATTGGAGGAGTAGACTTTGGTCTTGAAGAAAATGGATTTATAGAGGTAGGGGAAGAAGACACCAATCTAATGACTTGGGTAGTCTCTTGTTTCTTCTCAACCCTCTCATCTGATTCTGTAGCTGAGGCATTGGAGGTATCTTCACCCACCTCTACTACAATAGGGGACTCTCACCTTGGGGTATCTTGGGTTGAAGATCTGGCATCTATAGTGACTACTTTAGCTGACTGCTCAGGTTATGCACCTTTGGTGGGTTCCTTTGTCAACACAATATCTGAAAGCGGGCCTTCTACACAAGTCTTCTTTGGTTTAACTTATATTTAAGGAGGTTCATCGCCTCTCCTAGCTGGCTGAGATGAACTTTTGGTGATAGTTGGGAGCATCACCGAAGAAGTTGCTGCAATGTTGGAAGTATCCTTTGTCGGGTTCCTTTGAGTAGGAGGCTTCCTTTCTGACCTCTTCCTTCTTCATGTCATCCATTTAACCCTCTGCTATATCCTCTTGTAGATGCCACTCATTAGAGTCTGTAAGTCACTGATGGCTTGATCTAGCATGGGCTCAGAACTAATGGGGGTGAGCTTTATCTTCTCCAGGTATGTATTTTCATATGTGTGATTTCCATCATCTTCTAACACCTCCACTGCTATGTTAACTTTTAACTTTTTGATTTGTTCAATAGTTAACCTGGTGTAGAATCTCTCTCTACTCTCCAAATCATCTTTGCAATTGGCCTAGTAGTCTTTGATGTCATCTACATGATGGATAGATCAGCTCATTTGCAAGTAGTCATGAGCATAATTAACAGGATCATACTGTGGCCTCAGAACATCATAGGTTTCTAATGGAAACCTCTTTGAGAATGTCCTTAGAACATTCTTCACCTCTGACCAAGATGCACAACTGTAAGCTCTGATAGTGACAGGGAAGTCATAGCCTTTATTCTTGGCATCAGCACAAATCAAATTCACTTGAAGCACTTGTCTCATCACCTCCACCAGCATGATCATATCAGTAGGATATCTGGGTAGCTTCAAAGGGAAGTCGTCGAATCCTGCAAGATGAATGTATGAGAAATCCCCAAATTGAATGAAATAACAACCAAACTGGCTGATAAAATCCATGGCCTTAGGAGAGAATCTCCTTTCTGGGAAACCTTGTAGCTCCTTGCATAGTCTCATTGTGAATGCATCATTAACTCGAAGGTAATAAGCATAACTATTATGTAACTGCAAAGAGGGGAAAAATTCATAGCTCTTAACATCATCGGGAAATTCCTCTAATCTAGGAAGCCCTGACCAAATTTGGATCATGGCCAATATATAAAATAGAACTGAAGACAAATAAAATTAATTTTGATGCTTTTCTCTAAGGTATTGGCCATATTTTTTCTTACCATGAATGCCTAATCAATAAAATGATGCTGAGAATAGATTACCTACACCAAGAAGAAATGATGATCTACAAAATGGAGTGCCTCACTCTCACCTTTGATCCTCTAGAGTAGCACTAGGATGTCTATGATTTCTAGTTTTAGGTTAGTGCCATATAGTGTTTTTGGCAGCTTCCCTTTGGCGCTTCTAGGCTCTTGAAACCATGCCTTGATTATCTCCTTCTTCCAAACTGACTTCTTTGCTATAGATTCAGTCACTACCTGACTGTATGTCATTTATGAATACTCAGATTTCTTTGGGATGCAAAGTGAGTTCTGAATCGATTCTCTATCGATAAAGAGAAACACCATATCATTGGGCAAGAGGACTTTCTTGGTGTCTGGGTTGTATCAAGCTATACATTCCCAGATCAATTTGGGGGCTTGAATGGCTATGGGAAAACCATCATCTTTGACTAATCCACTCTCCTTCAGTTACTCAGTGATGGGATGCATCTGGTCTACTTTTAGCCTGTTCTAAAAATTCTTCATATCAAAGAACTTCAGAGATGTATCTAAGATCTTGTACCCGTCAGAGGTGATGCTGTTCATTCCGTTGAATCCCGTAAATCTAGAAGCCATGCTTTGAATGATTTGGTTTGGGAAATAGGAATATCTCTCAGGAATGTAGGGGAAAATAATAATCAATATTAGAGGCTTCAAATTCAAACAGTTTGTCAAATAAATGGTAGCTCTTGTTTGCAACCTTCAACTAATTTTATAACTTTTGAATTCTTACCATTTAATGGCTGACTTCCCATGCCACACGAATGAAAAGACCCAAGCATTAATGGAAAAAGTCTGTTATGAAGTAAAACAACTTTATTTGGATTTATTACTTTTCTCTTAAAGGCCATTGAGAAATGTCTTTTCACTTGAGCAACTGTAACGGTAACTTTCCCAAGGTAGCAAAAAATTACTTTTCCACTTCTCCTTTGGGCGGAGAAATGCTTTTGGAGTGCTCTCTATTTGAAAATCTGCCGAAAGATAATTTTAGCCTATTGAGATGCTAAAATGATATTTTTTGATTTCAATGGCTTTCTTCATACCTTGGATCACTTATGAGATTGATTTCCCTTTGAAAATCCTTCATTTTAATGGTTTGGCAGAAAATGTACTCTGTGGGTCAAAACCCGCCTATTGGAGTAGTGGAGAAGCTATTTTCTGCTTTTCTGCTAGTAGGCTTACAACTTAGATTTCTCTCCATTTAATCATTCCTTTCGGTATGCAGGGATGTATTCTAAATGCAATATTATTTCTAAGCCCAGATCATCCACTTCAAAACTGTACCAACTGCTGAGGTATCATGGAATAGTCAACTATGGAAATCGCACCCTGCTGGTGCTTTTCTGCCAGTGGAGAAGCCCGAACCCAATTTTCTGCCAATGAAGTAATATAAAGTATTCAAGCTACAAACTCCAAAATCATAGAAGATAAATGTTAGAAGTCTCTGAATTATGACCTTTATCGAACTTGGGATCTTAAACCTACCCGATTAAGCACGGATTTAGATATAAATCCCCCTGGCTCGCAAGGAGAAGTGAAATTGGGAAAATCCAATAAAGGTCACCTATCGTAAGGGGACAGTTTAGACTTAGACTCCAGAAAATCACAATACTTTCAAAACCACTACTATCAACTTAAACATCCACTTTTGTCTAAAGGTATGCAGACAAAATGTGGGGCAACACACAATAAACTATACAAAATGTGGCCCCTCGGTATAAACAAATCAACCCATGGTAACTTTTATATACAATTTGATCTTATTTCAATATACAAAATGTGGTCTCCAAATATGCATGTAGACCACTTCATAGTCATTTATATTTACAAAAAAGAGAAGTTAGATTATTTCGCAAAATTTATATACAAAATTGTCAAAATAATTCTACCATTT
>MU226802.1:108244-121124 GCA_018584345.1 Thuja plicata | reverse complement strand
AAAATTTATATACAAAATTGTCAAAATAATTCTACCATTTTGTAGAATGATTCTTCATGATGGCCCAAAACTAATTGAGTGAACCTTCTGGATCAGCTCTAACCCTTATTGTGTCATGTATTGCCTCATGTTCAGATTCACAAAGTTTCCATTAATTATTCTTACGAGGTCTACCAGTATACTTTATCAATTCAATATTTGTTGCAACAATAAGGTTCAAGTAATACAAAATATGTCTATGTGTCTCATAGTCCTCAAACAAGCACTTCTTGGATTTTTGGATAGGGTACCTACATTTCATAGAAGTATAAATTAATACAAAATTCAACATATAAAGTGTAATAGAATGATGGTAAGAGGTCTTAAAGTCATAAAAAAAGAACACATTATATTTTGATAATGTACCTTCTAAGTCATGTCCTTGTCAAAAAAAAGGATCCTATTGGTTACTGAATACCCTCTCCATCAGTGATTTTAGTTGTCAATTTATTTTTGCCCTCAATACAATGACATAAAAAGTAATCAGTCCCTTCCTCATTGTTCTCATCTACAACAACTGCATATACATGAACTAAAATTTATAGAGGGATAAGTTAACACCCTAAACCCTTAACCACCTAATAGAATGAGTTCAAGTAGGTTCAACAGAGTTCATCTCAAAATGAAGAATAAATTGAGAAATTACCTGGTTCAACTAGGTCAGATATGTGATCAAAATCCATTGATGCTTCAAACTGGCTCAATTGTAGTGCTCTAGGAAGTTGATATGTATCAAGTGGTTGCAAAGGTGTATAAGAACATTCATCAACCCAATCTTTTGATTTGCATTCCTCCCATAGAAAATTCATACAAGACAAGAAAAAACATGCCATTAATCTAGTATAAATACCCAGTGATGCTGCATTTGAACTTCTAAATGAGGGCATGTCACTTGATCCTATAAGTGTATGACAATCTAGATAGTTTTCAATGTTAGACTCACCTATCAACCAAAAAAATCTATTAACCATAGACTTACCTTCATTACTTGTTCCCATCATAGAGTTGCACCATCACACAATTGTTTCTACATTTATTAACTCTGCACCACCTTCATACTTCAATTCCTCTCTGGCACTTCACCATCGTAGACTCGCATCATCACACAATTGTTTATGCATTTATTAACTTTTACACATCCACTCACACCATCGATCTCTCTTTTTCCATGACCCACCTCGGTCAAATTCTAAAAATGTTGAACACCACTTGTCACATTCATCCTACTCAACCAATAGAACATCCTTGCATTCTTGAATTGTGAGGTGGAATTGTCTGACCATATTATGTGTTGGTTGTACTCAATACCTCTTTCCCTTAAATTCTCATAGAAAACTTTGAAGAAATCTTACACAAACTCTGATGAATGTGTGCGATTGTCACTGATGTAGAAGTGATACTCTCTTAAAATATTTCTATCTATGTTTGTGCTATCATGTGCATGCAATAATTCTATATGTACAAATATCATCACTTGTATAGAATGGTAATACAATGCTTGCACTTCATTATGAGGTTTAAGTGTATATTTCTCAGAAAAATCAACAATGGAGACAATAGTACCAAGGGGAAAAGTGTCCTTACATATCTTGAATTGCTCATCCAACCACCTAGCTCTATGTGAATGACGCATGTACTCACAAACTAGTTTCTCTTGAAAAATATTCATAAAATCAGCTACGCATATATCATTTTTCACTAACTCACACCTCTTAAGTTCTTTTCCATCTTTTAGACCATAAGTTATTGTCTTGTATTTTCCAAAAGAAACTAGTGTATTTCCAATCTCATTTGTGCTCTCTAGATGGTGACATATCCACAACTTTCTCATACCACCACATGCACTACAAGATCCATTCAAACACATCATATTATAACAAATGCAACCATCATCTCAATTGCATAATATACTAGACATACAATCTCTTGATGACATAGGAGGTGCTGGAAGACCACATCCCTGCAAAATAGTGTTAGTGTGCAAAGTACAACAAACATGATGATATATATCATAATGCATAGAAAATTCAATATGTACCTTGCAACAACATGTGGTGCGTGCATGATTAATCTTGACGTAAAAGGGTTTTGCCATTTCAAAAAATCTTTGACTAATTTTAATTTGAGGAACTCTTTGGAGGAATCTTTCATAAAATTGTGTTTGTGTCATATCCAAAAAGTGTTTTGGATGGGGCATACAATTTTTAGATTTGATTCTCCTCCTAACACCATCTCTTTGGTTGGGTGAAACCCTTGTTTTTTAATGCCAAAAATTTTCAATTAATGTTCTTAATGCATCAACAACAACGTTTTCCTTGCATGGGATTCTACCTGAGAATGACCAAAGAGAATTAGTGTTTGGATCCTCAATTTTGTCTCGCTTATGTAAGGCTCTCTGTAATGTTGATCTACCTATCCTTAATGACTTGCTTGTTTTTCTTACTATACGAGATTTTTTCATTTCCTTTCCCATTATAGTTTATGTGAGGACTGTATGTGTGAAAATGGGCAAGTACCTACAAGCTGCACAACAGGCACACGCACTTCAATTAAAAAACCAATATGAAATCAAAATAAACAATTACACTAACCAACAATGACCCATTGCCTTCTAGTAGGTAGGAGTATGAGCTTACTCTCAGGTCATTGCAAGCTCAGTGACTACACTTGTTTTAAATGAAGGATTTTAATCTATTGTGATTGATCTAAGATGATATGTAAGATGCAGATTTGTTGTTATATCAAGCTACTTAAGATTCACTTTTAAGAGAACCAAATTGAAGCGTGTAAGATTCATTTTAAAACACCAAAATTAAAGTGTGCTCTAAGTTATATTGTTTGCATTCTTAAAAAAAAGTAACAATTAAAGCTAAATGATTAAAATAAAGCTAAAATGCAAGAAAACTAGAATGCAAAATGCAACATAATAACGATAATCAAAATTAGGATCCTTTGTGAAGGAAATGAACTTATCTTTTATAGAAAATCTTTGTCGAATCAACGGTTGAGATTAGAGGAAATGAGTGGCTCATATTTGATTTGAGGAAGCACAATCCATGTGCAAGCAATGTGATTGGTCAAAAGATTTAGCTGACTGAATTGACTGGTCAGTCTTTTCAGAAACTTCCAAAATCAGTTTTCAGTTAACTGAAATGTTTCTAAAATGATAAACAGTGGAGAATCAGTTAACTGAGTGGAATTGGATTGTTTGCATTTTGATAATTAGTCAACTGAATTTGATGATGTCATATGAATTTTTAATAATTTAAATGGTTTTGAATGCATATTTGATTTTATTAATTAATTTAATTCCCTTTTTGATTTAATTGACAATTTTGTAATTTTATTTAATTAATATATCAGAATATCAATTAAATAATTAGTATATAGTTTATTTTCCAATGTAATGTGATTTTAGGGATTAATTAATTAATCAAGTAAGATGATCGATAACGACCTAGGGTTTAGGTCAGATCAGTTCAAATTTGATGAATTGCCTGTTTGATTTAGGACTTAGGGTTTATCAAGATTAGGGTTTCTTGATTAATTATTGAGATTGGAGATCTAGGGTTTAGATGACCATTTCTAGGTGATTACATTTGCCCCTCTTTGAATTGATGTGCGATCAACACATTGATTCAAAGACTTGTTAGTGAGAAGACCCAGAAGAGTTTGATTTGAAGTGATGAAACCATTCTTTTGATGAAGAAGACTGACTTTGAGCTTGATTGGATGAAGATCGATCAAAAGATATAGAATAGAATGCTCAGTTTGATTTGAATCGATGACACTGAACATCTGTCAGGAACTCTTAAAACCTTTTTGATTGGTTTGAACGAATAACCAGTTTGATTTGAAGTGATGAAACTAATTATCGTTAAGAGATTTGTTTAGCAAGAAAATTGACTTTATTTGAAGCAATGAAGCCAATTTGATCAATGTATCTGGTTTCAATAATTAATAGCCTGTATAAGACCGATCTTGTTTGGTTTCAAGTGTATTCACCACTGTATAAGATCATTGATTAGGTTGCCTTTGATTTAAGATGATCTCAACTTGATTTGATGCAATGAAGCTGAGATGCCCCAAGCGATGGGGTTTTGATGGGGTTTTAATTGAGTGTTGTGGGTGGTCTGGGAAGGAGGAGAGATGGTGGGCTGTAGCACAGCTTGAGTAGGTAGCTCGGGCAGAGGTGAGTGGGGAGGAGATATAAGGGAAGCAGATGCGCAGGGTAGGTGAGGTCTGTAGAGGAGGTAGGCTATGGAGAGGTAGGGGGTTGGTGCTGTGGGAGAAGGGGAGGAAGTAGAGTTATGGAAGGAAGTGGTGGTGGGGATTTAGAAGGTGGGAAACGTGTGGAGTGGTGGGAGGTGGGATGAGTTGAGGGGTTAGGGCTTCGCAGGTTGGGGAAGTAGCACGAGGGTGGGTGTGGGATGAAAAATTTAGTCCCACATTTACAAGTTTACGGGTTCAAATTTTTTTTTTTATAGAAGGCCCAACACAAACATACCGAAGCAGTGGGATTAGTCTATTTGTGTTGGACTTTGTAGTTGAGGGTTGAATTCCTAGCAGATAGTTGGGGGTTGAATGCCTAATAGATTTCAATTTACAACAGAATGATAGAAGAGTGTGGGTAGGTGATAGACTATAACAAAAATTTTATTTCAAAATTTCTATCTTCTGCCTTGGTCTGTGTGTAGACAAAAAATCAAATCTATCTCAATTTTCATGCAAAGGTTGTACGACCTTAGTATGCAAATGTTTTTGCCATTGATTCAATTTTGGGCAGATATGGGCATATTTATAGTCATTTCTAACTGAAATAATGACCCAGACATGATGGTGGGCTTAGATTTTTCTCAAAATGAAGGTGTAGGTAGGGTTTGGCTCAAAGTAATATTTGAGCCCCATGGTGGGCACCATACATGTATGCGTGAAATGGGAAAGTACCTGCAAGATGCACAACAGACACACACACTTCAATAAATTCTTTACGTGGTTAGTGGGTTAGACAATATGAAATTGAAATAAACAATTACACTAACCGACAATGACCCATTGCCTTCTAGTAGGCAGGAGTATGAGCTTTCTCTTTAGTCATCACAAGATCAGTGACTACACCTTTTCTAAATGAAGGATTTTAATCTCTTCTGATTAAACTAAGATGATATGCAAGATGCAGATTTTTTGTTAATCCAAGCTACTTAAGATTCACTTTTAAGAGCACCAAATTGAAGTGTATAAGATTCATTTTAAAACACCAAAATTAAAGTGTGCTCTAAGTTAGATTTTTTGCAAGCTTAAAAAAAATTAACAATTAAAGCTAAATGATTAAAAGAAAACTAGAATGTGAAATGCATCATAACAACGATAATCAAAATTAGGATCCATTGTGAAGGAAATGAGCTTCTCTTTTATAGAAAATCTCTGTCGAATCGATGGTCGAGAATAGAGGAAATGAGTGGCTCAGATTTGATTTGAGGAAGCACAATCCATGTGCAAGTGATGTGATTGGTCAAAATATTCAGTTGACTGAACTGACTGATTAGTCTTTTCAGAAACTTCCAAAATCAAATTTCAGTTAACTGAAATGTTTCCAAAACGATAAAAGTGGAGAATCAGTTAACTGAGTGGAATTGGATTGTTTCCATTTTGATAATCAGTCAACTGAAATTGATGATGTCATATGCATTTTTAATAATTTAAATGGTTTTGAATGCATATTTGTTTTTATTAATTAATTTAATTCCCTTTTTTGATTTAATTGACAATTTTGTATTTTTATTTAATTAATATATTAGAATATCAATTAAATAATTAGTATATAGTTTATTTGTCAATGTAATGTGATTTAGGGATTAATTAATTAATAAAGTAAGATGATCGATTAGGACCTAGGGTTTAGGTCAGATCAGTTTGAATTTGATGAATTGCCTATTTGATTTAGGACGTAGAATAATCAAGATTAGGGTTTCTTGATTAATTGTTGAGATTGGGGATCTAGGGTTTAGATGACCATTTTTAGGTGATTACAAGGACAAGTCGAGAACATTAGCATCTTTAATGCATTATTTTGAACCAATGGCTTGGTATGCATCAAATAAATTTCTCACAATGGTTCTCTCAGTACTATTTTCAGATGTTCTCAACCCCACAATTCTCATTGTCTCTCTAAATTTCAGATTCTTAATCATTTCAACAACTAATTGACACCTTCCACTTTGATTTAATTTTTCAAAATAGTTATTCCAAATATTTTTAACAATTATTCTACAATTTCTTTCCAACATTTTATCATACACTGGCCTCAAAATATTTTCATCAATGTCAATTAGAAACTTTGGTTTTTTACAAATTATTCTAGGAGGTGTTAACACAACTGCATGCTCTACATTTTCATTAGATGAATTAGGTGCATTTATCCCCATGATTTCAATTGGTGTATTTTGAACATTTTCATTTTCATTATGTGCATTTTTTTCATTAATGTCATCGAATTGAAATGGTGCATTAGATGAATTAGGTGCATTTATCCCCATTATTTCAATTGGTGTATGTTGAAAATTTTCATTTTCATTATGTGCATTAGATGAATTAGGTTCATCACTTACATTGTATGCTTTTGATGATGTACCTTGTCATATTCTCCTCATGCGCTCCCTTTGTCTTTCTTTTTCTATCTCTCGTTGTTCACTTGTTCCTCTTTTGTTCTTTCCCATTGTTCGTATTGAATGAAACCTACAAATAATATCATGAACATAGAGTAACATGTTAACATCAAATCCAAAAAATAAGAAAAAATCAACCATTTTCATGAAATGTGAACTTACAATGATAAAATTACATCAAAAACACCAATAAACAACACAATTCAATCATTGCAAAGATAAAACATGCAAAAAAGTGTAGACCTGACTATTACTCATGTAAAAAAATAGAAAATCAGTAGTGGGACCTTGGGCCAACTTGAAATGACTTTTTTTAGACCATTGAAGCAAGCAAAATTCTTAATTCAATAGAACCTGATCAGGTTCTAAGGACTTAAGAACTCAAACAGGTTATGAGAACATAAAGCCTCAATGTTCCTAATTCCTCAGAACCCGATTGAGCTCTGAAAAAATAAGAACAAAGAAGGATTGAGAGAGAGAGAGAGAGAGAATAATTTTTAGTTCTTCATAACCTAATCACACTTTGAAGAAGTGAAAATTATGCATTTTATTCTCTAGAACCCAATTGGGTTATGTAGGAGTTGAAAAAGTACTTTTTTATTTTTAGAACCCGATCGGGTTATTTGAAATTTAGAAACCCGACTAGGTTATGGCTTGGGAAGAGGTTGGAAAATGAACCAAAGGCTTGGAGGCTCATTTTCCCTCTATTTTTGTTTTTTTAGACGCTTTTTCATCTTGTAAGATGAAATTTTGACTTTATCTTCATCAGGTTTGTAATTTGTCAACAGGGTAGCTTTATAATTTTCACCATAATCTCATACATCTTCTTATCTTTCTAACCATATAATTTTTTCTATTTTTGGACAACATTAGCACAGTAAACTTTAATTTTCTTTACCAGTGTCTTAACAGTCTCATAGACATATTTCTACCATTTTTTTTATAACTTTTGATATACTTAACCAAATTACAAATAAATTACATATTATTTTTCTACACTTGATTCTATACACTTTAATAAAGTTTTCATTTTTTTATTATTTTGATGCAAGTTATGCCTAGCACGTGAATAGGTACCAAATTTTCAGGATGCGGTCACTTCAAAAAATCATAGAAAAAAATACTCATCAGAAAATTACAAAAAAATACATAACTTCTAGATCTCACCCTTACCTATCATCCTACCAAAGGGATTTGAAAAATACTCAATATAACTATATCTCTTGTACAACACATAGAAACAACTATGTTATGTTTTCATGAAAAACCAGGAATAGGTTTTTGTGTGCGCGAGGTTTGACCCTCTTAATCTTATCGATTTTTTAAAAAATTTAGTATTTTAGAAACTAGATTCAGATTAATACAATTTTTTTTTTATACATATCTTCTTATTTTGAGTGCATGACCCTCAAACCTCTATTCAAAGTTCAGGTTTACCCAATTTTAGAAAAAATGTGTCCACTTATACCCCGCGTTTTGGTTCACAACTTGGTGCACATACCTAGAAAGTAACACGAATGTGACCTGAAACATACAACTCACTTTGCAAATATAGATCCACTTTTTCTTAAATAAAAATTCACTGAATGGCCTCCATTTTCATCTCTATCACTTAGATCTGCTTGGAAATTTATCAAGCAATCACCACTATGCAGTCATGTACTTCCCTTCTCAGCCTTCTTAGCCTTCTCTATCTTCTCCTTAGATTTTCCAATCAACTGAATTAACCTCGCTACACATAACCTCCAACTAGGTTAATATTATACCTCTCTGATTAGGTAGCTAGATCTTTTTCTAATTAATCATCATCGTAGATCTTAGGGTTTGGTCAGATCCAATGAATCCTTCCAACATTTCATTTTCCATCTAAAAGGTAGAATACATCCTGAAAATCCTTCTTGAATCCATACATAAAAATGGTTAAACATATATTAAATGCTCATTTAATTCTCCACAATGATCATCCTTATCTTAAATATACTTCAGATATCCCAAGAAATCAACTATGTCAGCTAGGATCTCAAATCTTAATCAAACTGTCAAAATATTGACACTCGGTCATCACTAGATAGCTCGGTAATTTAGTGACGCTTGGTAAATACTGATGCTCGGTCGACACTAAATTTTCTTAGCATGTACTGACGCTCAGTTAACACTTGCACCACTTGGCACATACATAAGTTCCTTGATATTCTTCTCTGTTACTCGGTCAAGACTAAACTTGTAGTTATCCAAACTTCTCTTGGTGTTAAAGATAAACTACATATTACCTTACCAACATGCAATCTCATCAAGTACTCTTGGTAGTTTCACATAACTCAACCATTTCACCAGGTCTTTTTGTTATTTTCTCTCTTCAAATATTCTTCATCAATCAATTGGTATGGCACTTTACAAGATATCAACTATCTTACCAATTAAGGTTCGACATCAATGGTAATATAACAATTTTTTCAATTGTAGCTTCTAACAATCTCCCTCTTTCACATTGATGGAAAACATATGCAAAAAACATATGCAAGGTTACCAAACAATCCAAACAGTATGTTCTGTAAATATATTTTCATTTATGTCCTTAGATTCATTCTGATTCTCTCTAATACAAATATTAGCTCCCTCATAGTATAGTCTCTGTGTAATTCTCCCTCTTTGTCATATCTCCCTTGCTGTCCAATCTGAATATCTCCCTCAATGTTTTGATGTCTAATTCTCCCTCTTTGACAGCAATGCCAAAGACATACATCTTCATCATGTAGATATCTCTGTGTCAACTTTATGAATTATATGTTCTCTCTGTCATCTTTCTTATGACTGATCAACATCTTCTGAATTACTCTTCACAACTTTAGGAAACTCCTAAAGTGTGACCATCTTTGCATCAATTTGTCAGATATTTTGTGTAATACATTTGATGCAATCAATCCATGTGATCCTAGTTAGATTCAGATAGGGTAATCACACCTAATTTACCTCTTAGATACTCATGAGCATCCTTAGGTAATGCCTTAGTAAATAGATCTGCTAGCTATTCCTTTGTATTTACATATTCAAGTCATACTTCTTTGTCTTGTACCAACTCTCTCAAGTAATGATACTTGATAGAAATATGCTTGGTCTTTGTATGCATCATAGGGGTCTTTGAAATATTAATAGCACTTTTGTTATCATAGAAAATAACAATTGGTTCAGTGATCTCTTCCTTCATTCCTTTCAATAATTGCTTGATCCACTCTATATTTGAACAATTCACTGCTGCTTCAACATATTCAGCCTCTGCTATTGACTAGAAATACATTTTTTTTCTTTCTTATCAAAGAGATTAATCTCTTTCCTAAAAATAATGCACCTCCACTTGTATTTTTTATGTCATCAACATTACCTGCTCAATCGACATCTGTATAAACTTTCAGTTCAAACTTCTTATTCTTCTTATAATATAATCCATAGTCCTTTGTTCCCTTCAAATATCTCAGAATCTTTTTCACTGCCATCATGTGACTATCTTTAGGATTTGCATAAAATCTTGCAACAATCCCAATGGCTAATGCAATATCTCGTATACTGTGGAAAAATTATTGTAGCTTCCCAATCATTAATCTATACAGGGTTCGATTGACTTCATCTATCTCATCAGTCTTTGATAGTTTTTGTCATGTAGCCATAGGTGTACTTACAAGTCTGGAGTCCTCCATGCCAAAGGTTTTTAGTATCTCCTTGATATATTTAGATTGAGTAATGTAGATACCTTTCTTCATCTGATATACTTGCAATCAAACAAAGAATTTGATCTCTCCAAACATATACATCTCAAATTCAGTTTGCATCTCATTTGAAAATGTTTGGCATAAAACATCTTGTCCTTCAAATATGATATCATCAAAAAAATTTTCATCTAACAATATCCCTTTACCTTTCTCAGACTTTAAGTACAGATTACTGTTTTCATTAGTCCTTGTAAATCCAATCTTGACTAAGTAATTACGCAATCTCTCATACCATACTCTGGGGGCTTGCTTCAATCCATACAACACTTTTATGTAGCTTGCAGACCATATTCCTCTTGCTTGAATCAAAAAATCCTTTGGCTTTTTCAATGTATATCTCTTCTTTTAGTATTCCATTCAGAAATGTTGATTTGACATCTATTTTATATACTTTGAATCCTTTGTAAACTTCATAAGCTAGTAGAGTTCTAACTCCTTCCAATCTAGCAATTGGGGAAAATGTCTCACCATAGTCAATGCCTTCTTCTTGTGCATAAATTTTTCATACTAGTCTAGCCTTGTTTCTTATAACTTCTCCATGTTCATTCAGCTTATTTCTAAATACCCACTTGGTTCCAATAATATTCTTGTCTTTTGGTCTAGGTACTAGTGTCAAGGTTTTTTTCTTCTCAATTTGCTCAATTTCTTCATTCATGGCTTGTATCCAGTCTTCATTATCCAAAGAATCTTTCACTGATTTGGTCTCAAATTTACATAATAAGCATGTCTAATTTTTCAATTTGATTTTTGTCATGACCTCTAAATATTTTTCTCCAATGATTTGATCTGGTTTATAGTATCTTCTTACATATCTTGCTAGAGTAGGCTTTGGTCTCTTTTTCTCTTTCTATTCTTCCTCAGATTCATCATGAAAAATCATTTCAGGTTCCTTTTGTGTCTCTAATTCTTCCTTAGATTCCTTGGCAGTTGCCTCTTGATGCTTGAAAACCTCTTTTTGTGTCTCGACATTTTCTTGTTGTTGCTCAGCAACACCATTTTTTTGTTCTATAGATTTTTTTTTTTCTGGTTCAGGTAAAGTCACGGGCTCTCCTTCGTTCATGTAAATGAAAGATCTATAATCTTTAGGTTTTTTATTACATTCAACTTCATTCTTTTCTACATATTTTTCAATTCTAACATTTGCACTTTCCACAACTTTGTTAGTGTTAGAATTCAAACACTTGTATGCTTTGCTCTTAGTGGAATAACCTAGGAATATGCCTCCATCACTTTTAACATCAAGTTTTCCATTTCTATTGTCCTTAAGTATATAACATTTTCTTCCAAAGAATTTAAAATATTTTACATTAGGTACATAACCATACAATAAATCATAAGGTGTAATATCAGTACCTTTGTTGACTTGTAGTCAGTTCAAGGTATAGACTTCTGTACTTACAATTTCTCTCTAGTACTTTTGTGCAACATTCTTCTCTATCATCAGTGTTCTATCACAATCCATTATTGATCTATTCCTTCTCTAATCTATTCCATTCTATGGGGGAGTCCTTGGTGCACACATCTATCTTTTAACTCCTCTATCATTACAGAATAAGTTGAAATCACTAGATATAAACTCTCCTCCTCTGTCAGATCTCAAACATCTCAAGCTCTTACTTGTCTCTTTTTCAACTATTCCCAAATACCACTTAAACAATTGAAAAGCATCAAAATTTTCTTTGAGAAACATCACTGTCATCATTCTAGAGTAGTCATCAACAAACAGTATAAAATATTTATCACCACGATATATTTGTACACCAATAGGTCCACAAAGGTCATTATGAACAAATTCCAAAACATTATCCAAAGTATAGGTTTTTCTCTTAAAACTAGACTTTATCATTTTTTCCAACTGACATTGCTTACACATAATATTATTAGGTTTCTTCAATCTTGGCAAGCCTCTTACTCTTTTCATCTTACTAATGTTTACCAAATTTTCAAAGTTCACATGAAATAAATTCTTATTCTATAACCATATATCATCATATTGTGCAAACAAAAATGTCTCATCAGATAGATCTAGATAGAAAAAATTACCTCTTGTCTGATCACCACTTCCAATTAGTTCACTAGTAGCATCAAATATTTTAGCCTTTTTGTGATGGAATTCAACTCTGTATCCAGAAGTGTTCAATGAAGCAACACTCAAAAAATTACAGTTTAGACCTTCAACCCAATAAACATTATCACACGTGATCTTATCAGTCAGTTTTATTGATCCTTTTCCTTTCACAAGACATGATTTGTCATTACCAAACTTAACAATACCACCTTTGAAATAGTCCAAGGATTCAAATTTACTTTTATCACCAGTCATGTGATGTGAGCAACCACTATCAATTATCCATTTACCACCTTTATGTTGGTATAGTCCCAAGGATAACTGAGGGGGGGGGGGGGGGGAAT
>MU226802.1:79508-108194 GCA_018584345.1 Thuja plicata | reverse complement strand
TCTTTTCTCTTTCTTTAATGTAATTTGATATAAAGTAAATGCACATTCAGATAACACAATAGAGTACTCAACAATTTGATTACGGGGAAACCAAATAGGCAAAAACCCCAGTGGGAATTAGCACCCATAAATAACTACACTAGTTTATAATGATCCTTGTTAGAAGATCTTACAACCTTGTTAGGAGTTGATCTTTACAATGCAAGAAGTACAGAAACCTGGTTAAAGGTCAGACCCTGTTAGGAGTCTTTTATAGATAACCCTGTTAAGGGTGAGGACTCATTGTCCAATAGCCCACTGCTAAGATGGTGAAGGCTACAACCTTCAGTATAATAGATATACACTATATCTGGTAAATGAACTATTTGATTAAACCCTATATCTTGATCAGTTCCAATGAATTTCAATCAACTTCTATTTCTTCACATAGATCTTCAACTTATTCTTTTTGATTTTTTGCTCTTCTCTATTTTTTCTTCTTCACAACATTCTTGACACTTAGTGAACATATCTGAACTATTATATGTATCTTCACCAAGGATAAGGTCACGACGGTATTCGGAAACACTTCATCAACTTCCTTGTTGGCTCAACCAAGCATGCAATAAAGATTAAGACCACACACCTCAAACTGAATAGACATGACGCTTCACAAAGTCGGCTTCACCAAATTAAATCAAACATCAAGATTCTATTGAAACACATTTAGCGCCTTTCGATAATTATCTTTATCTCATAACTAAACATGAATACAAAAATGCATATCCTAAAGATTGGTGCAACTAAAGAAACACTATATTTACGTCGGCTCCTTAACAGATAAACTCTAGAAACTGTAACTGCCATAACTGATTAATCATAACTCAACTGAAACTGCATATCTGACTCAGTGTGAATGTACATAGCAACTAGAACATGTATACACCATGGAAATAAACACACATAGCTCCAAAGCATCTGTACTGATAATTGGATATAGGATACCTGTTGTATATTATATGTTGTCATCAATGGCAAACATATAATCAATTATTTGCACAGAAGCAAATCTCCAACAATCTCCCCCTTTGACATTGATGGAAACATATGATATCATCAACTCAAAGTGTCTTCCTTGTTTTTACAATATTCTCAATATCCTCATCAAAGGTTCCTCTTCACTGTTGTTTCTTTGTATACTCTCCCAGAGTATATGCTCCCCCTTACTAATACTCCCCCTTTGATATCAATGACAAAGGGTGTTAAACACCATTAAGCACAGATACTACTCCAGAAGTAGAGTAGTCAACCATTCATCAGTCAGCAAGGACTGATGTTCTTGCTGTAAGTTCTAATCAGACTCAGGAAAGGGAATTACTCCCAACTTCTCCCTGAGATACTCAAAACTATCTTTCGATAGAGGCTTTGTAAAAATATCTGCTAGTTGTTCTTTAGTGCTTACATAATCCAGCTTTACTTCTTTGTCTACAACTTTTTCTCTTAGGAAGTGGTATTTGATCTCAATGTGTTTTGTCTTTGCATACATAATAGGGTTCTTTGACATATTGATAGTACTAGTGTTGTCACGATGAATAACAATAGGATAATCAATCAGAATACCAAAGTCCTTAATCATCTATTTGATCCAAACCATTGTTGAATAATTTAATGCTGTTGCAACATACTCAACTTTTGTTATTGACTGAGAGATACAATTCTGGTTTTTACTTGTCCAAGTGACCAACCTGTCTCCAAGAAATACTGCTCCTCCTAATGTGGTCTTTCTATGATCAACACAACCTGCCCAATTTGCATCTGTATACACATGAAGTTGTATGTTCTCTGAGTTAGGATATCATAAAACATAGTCTATAGTTCCCTTTAGTTATCTGAATATTCTTTTTATTGCTATTAGATGATTTTGATTGGGTTTAGCTGCAAATCTTCCAACAATGCCAACTACATTAGAAATGTCAGGTCTAGATTGAGTGAGATATATGAGTTTTCCAATCATAGACTTGTATAGGGTCTTGTCAACTACTATGGAATCAACATCTTTAGAAAGCTTGCATCATGTTATCATGGGGGTGCTTATTGGTTTTCAATCTTCCATGTTGAAGGTCTTCAATATCTCCTTCACATGCTTAGACTGATTTATGAATATGCCTTTGTCTGTTTGTTTTATATTCAATCCAAGAAAGTATTTGATAGGTCCAATCATGCTCATTTCAAATTTACTTTTCATTTCTTTGGTGAATTCTACACTAAGTTTGTCATTACCTCCAAAGATAATGTCATCAACAAAAATAGCAACAAGTAGTAGTCCTTCATCTGTCTCTCTTATAAATAAATTACAATCTGCTACTCCTTTTTTGAATCCTATCTTTGTTAAGTAACCATCAAGTCTCTCATACCACACTCTTGGGGCCTGTTTAAGTCTAT
This sequence comes from Thuja plicata, assembly GCA_018584345.1. Classification (NCBI taxonomy): domain Eukaryota; kingdom Viridiplantae; phylum Streptophyta; class Pinopsida; order Cupressales; family Cupressaceae; genus Thuja; species Thuja plicata. The sequence continues at coordinate 105,773 of MU226802.1, read as the reverse complement.
AAAGTGCTTTCTTTAATCTGCATACCATGTCTGGTTTATCTGAAAGTTTGAATCCTTCAGGTTGCTCTATGTAGACTTCTTCCTTTAAGTCACCATTTAGAAATGATGATTTGACATCCATTTGATATACCTTAAAGTTATTGAATGTTGCATAGGACAAAAACAACTTGATAGCTTCAAGTCTTCTCATAGGGGCAAATGTATCAGTGTATTCTATTCCTTCTCTCTGTGCATATCCTTTACATACTAATCTTGCTTTGTTCCTTACCACTATGCCTTCTTCATTCATTTTTTTCCTGAATATCCACTTAGTTACAATCATGTTCTTGTAATGAGGTCTAGGGACTAGTTCCCATGTTTCATTCTTGATTATTTGATCTAATTCTTCTTGCATGGCACTTTTCCAATCTGAATCTTTGCACGCATCTTTAACACTTAAGGGTTCAATCTATGAAAGTAAGCATACCTCTTCATCAGCTATTGAACCTTTTGCTCTAGATCTTGTCAAGAATTTTGCACTCTGATCTCCAATGATATCTTCCTTAGAGTGGTATTTGGATGTGTACCTTGAATTCTTAGGAGTGATACTTTCATCTGTGATCTGTGATTCTTCTTCACTTGGTTTAGGATTGTTATATGAAACATCAATACAATCAAACATTTCTTCAATAAATGTGTCCTTATTGATGGGTCTGGGCTCATCTTCAATGATGGGAGCATAGTCATAATATCTTTCTTGAGTCATAAAATTCTTATCAATCTTCACATGAGTACTTTCAATGATCTTCTTTAATCTTAGATTGAAACATCTATAGGCTTTGCTTTTAGTAGAGTAACCAAGAAAAATACCTTCATCGCTTCTATCATCAAACTTACCAATGCTATCATCTCTCTTGATGTAGCACTTGATTCCAAAGATTTTGAAGTATTTTACAGTAGGTACATTACCAAACCAAAGTTCATAAGGTGTCTTGTCTGCGCTTGGTCTCAATTGTATTCTATTGATACTGTAAACTATTGTATTGGTTGCATCTCTCCAGTAGGTATGGGCAACCTTTCCTTCAATCATGATAGTGCGCGCTATGTCAAGTATTATCCTATTCCTCCTTTCTGCTATCCCATTCTACTGAGGGGTTATGGGTGCACTTAACTATCTTTTGATTCCATGTTCTTCACAGTAGTCATAAAACTGGTCAGAGGTAAATTCTCCTCCTATATCAGATCTTAGACATTTTATCTTTAATCTAGATTCATTCTCAACCTTAGCTTTGAATACTTTGAACTTCTCAAAAGCTTCAGATTTTTCTTTTAAGAATGCAAACCACATCATCCTTGAGAAATCATCAACAAATAAAATAAAATACCTTTCTCCATAGTAAGATCTTGTTTGAGTAGGTCCACATAGGTCTATATGTATCAGATCTAATTTGTTTTCTATAGAGTTTTGTTTGCTCCTAAATGAGGTCATCACATGCTTCCCCATCACACATTCCTTGCACATGGTGTCAACTAGTCTTGCAATTCTAGGAAGGTCTCTTACTTCCTTTACAACTTATCTTGACTATGTTGTCAAAATTGATGTGACAAAGTCGCTTGTGCCATAGCCAGCTGTCATCTACTTTTGCAACAAAACAACTTACTTATGAGTTGAGCTAAAAAACACCACCTTTGGTCTTTGAGCCTGATGCAATCATGTCTCCTTCTTTGTTGTTAATGATGCATTGGTTTTTTTTGAATTCCAACTGATATCCTTTATCAAGTAATTATCCAACACTTAGTAAGTTATGATGCAAACCATCAACATAGAGAACATCATCTATCTTGTTCTTTCCATCTAGGGTGGTAGAACCTCTGCCTATGATAGGTTTGGGAGTGTTATCTCCAAATCTAACCATGCCACCTTTGTACTTGTCCAAATGTACAAATCTATCTTTGTCTCCTATCATGTGGTGTGAACATCTACTGTCAATGATCCAGTCAGTTCTGATGTCAACTTTTGAAACTAATGCTAACTCTTGTTCTTTTACTTCATCTACTTTGTCCATTTCTTCAAGAATATTCTCAATGTCTTTAATGGAAACAAATCCAATTTTATCTTCTCCCGAGTCATCATCAGTTACACCATCCTCAGCATGATAAAATTCTTTAGTGTACTTAGGTTTGTAATCTGATATGAATTTCTTGACTCTTGTAGGGCACTTGGATGCAAAGTGACCAACTTTGTTGCATGAGAAAAATTTGAATGGTATTTGTCCTTCATATTTCCCTTTACCTTTCTTTTCCTTCTTGGAAATCATAGCAATGATTTCTTCTAGTTCTATATCCACTTCTTCATTGTTACTAGAGATGCTTATAGATTTATTGTTGTGGACTGTGGCTTTGAAGGCTGTCTCATTTTTAGGTTCTGTCTTCAATATAGATATCTCAAATGTATATATTTTGCTGATCAAGGTTTCCCTCTTGAAATATTTTGAAAATTGCATAGTCTCATCTAAGATATTGATCTTTCTCTCATAGTCTGCTGTCAATGTGGTCATTAATTTGTCCATTATATCTTCCTTTGATATTTCTCCGCCATTGTTTCTTATACCTGATACTGCTTCATTAATCCTTTGATTGTAAGCTCTGATGTTTTATTCAGGTAACATCTCTAAATTGTTGTATCTTTTCTTCCATGTCTTTCTACGCACATTCTTTTGTTGGATGTCTGCTTCAAACATATCTTCTAAGTATTTCCAAATAGAGTATGCTTTATCTGTCTTCTTGATCTTAGAAAATTCACTATCAGATAGGGCACTGATTAGGGCTTCTTTGGAAATTGCATTATTAGTGAACACTTCCTTTTGTTTCATAGTAGAGTCATTAGCTGCAAGATATTTCAAGGTGGGAATTTAAACTTCTTGAGTGGAAATTTCATAGATCTCAAATCCAACACACTGAAGATGTGTTATCATTTTGTTCTTCCAGTCAAGATAGTTTTCTCCTTCAAACTTAGGACTCTCTTTCCTTAAGTATGCCATCTGATCTACCTTAAGTTGTTAGGCTTTCTCTCCAAGGAACTTGGCTCTTATACCAATTGTTGGAATAGTCCCAAGGATAACTGAGAGGGGGGGGGGTGAATCAGTTATTAGTCAATTTAATTCTTTTCTCTTTCTTTAATGTAATTTGATATAAAGTAAATGGACATTCAAATAACATAATAGAGTACTCAACAATTTGATTACGGGGAAACCAAATAGGAAAAAACCCCAATGGGAATTAGCACCCACAAATAAATGCACTAGTTTATAATGATCCCTATTAGAAGATCTTACAACCTTGTTAGGAGTTGATCTTTACAATGAAAGAAGTACAAAGACCTGGTTAAAGGTCAGACCCTGTTAGGAGTCTTTTACAGATAACCTTGTTAAGGGTGAGGACTCACTGTCCAATAGCTCACTGCTAAGATGGTGAAGGCTAAAACCTTCAGTATAACAGATATACACTATATATGGTAAATGAACTATTTGATTAGACTTGTTTTCTTGATCAGTTCCAATGAATTGCAATCAAATTCTATTTCTTCACATAGATCTTCAACTTATTCTTTCTGATTTTATGCTCTTCTCTATTTTTTCTTCTTCACAACATTCTCGACACTTAGTGAACATATCTAAAATTTTATATGTATCTTCACCAAGGATAAGGTCATGACAGTATTTGGAAACACTTCATCACCTTCCTTGTCGGCTCAACCAAGCACGCAATAAAGATTAAGACCACGCACCTCAAACTGAATAGACACAACGCTTCACAAAGTTGGCTTCACCAAATTAACTCTAACATCAAGATTCTATTGAAACATGTTTAGCACCTTTGGATAATTATCTTTAACTCATAACTAAACATGAATACAAACATGCATATCCTGAAGATAGGCATAACTCAAGAAACATTGTATTTACGTCGGCTCCTTAACATGTAAACTCCAGAAACTATAACTACCATAACTGATTAATCATAACTCAACTGAAACTGCAGATTTGACTCGGCGTGAATGCATATAGAAACTAGAACATGTATACACCATGGAAATAAATACACATAGCTCCAAAGAATCTATACTGATAATTGCATATAGGATGCCTTTTGTATATTATATGTTGTCATTAATGGAAAATATACAATCAATTATTTGCACAGAAGCAAATCTCCAACACTTTAATCATATATGAAATAAGTGCAGTTTTCTCATCCTCATCAAAATCATCTTTCATAGAAACATAAACAACTTCTATATCATTGTCATCAGATTTATCATATTCACTATCAGTTTCTTCTTCAAATATATAGCAGGATTTCTTACCTTTATCCTTATAGTCCTGATACCTTCTAAAATCTCTATCATCCTTTTTGTCTTTTTACTTGCTTTCTTATTTATCATCCTTTTAATTCCTGTCTGGGCATCTTGCTGCAATATGGCCAACTTTGTTACATAAAAAAAAAATTATAGGAAGGTTACCTTTGAATTTTCCTTTTCCTCTGGGTAGTCTTCTAGCCATAAGTGCTTCAAGTTCATCAAGATCATCATCAGAAGTGTCACCGTCACTGATCACATGCCTTTCTTTTCCTTTCTTAGATTTATGAAGAGTCAATTGTGATTTGAATGCAAAATCAACATTTTGAGGAGTGAAATTATCATACTTTGATAACTCAAAAACACTAAGTCTACCAGCTAAACCTTTTAGATTTAAGTTGTTACCAGGAGTACATCTCAATTCTTGCATAGGAGATACTCTAATAGCATAAATAGGAATAAGAGTTCTCAATAAATTGCTAATAATAATATATGTATGTGTGAAAATGGGGTATCTGCAAGCTGCACAATAAACACACACACTTCAATAGATCATTGCATGGTTAGCAGGTTAGAAAACATGAAATCAAAATACATTAAACAACTACACTAACCTAAATCGATCTATTGCCTTCTATTAGGCTGGAGTATGAGTTTTCTCTGAGGCCATTGCAAACTTAGTGACTACACCTATTCTAAATGAAGGATTTAATCTAGATGATTGATTTAAGATGATAAATGCAAGATGCAGATGAAGTTTGTGGTTAATCCAATCTAATTAGGATTCATTTTTAAGAGCACCAAATTGAAGTGTGTAAGATTCATTTTAAAACACCAAAATTAAATGTACTCTAAAATTAAAAATTTTGAATGATTAACAAAAGTAAACTAATAATTAACAATCCTAACCAAATTGAAAGCTAAAAATGCAAATTCTTGAATGTAAAATGCATCATAATAACAATAATAAAAGTTAGGATCCTTTGTGAAGGAAATGAGTTTATCTTTTATAGAAATCTCTCTCGAATCGACGATCGAGATCGAAAGAAAAGAGTGGCTTAGATTCAATTTGAGGAAGTACAATCCAAGTGCAAAGATGATGATTGGTCGAAAGAATTAGTTGACTGAACTGACTGATCAGTCTTTTTGGAAACTTCCATATTTAGTTCTCAGTTAACTAAAATGTTTCCAAAATGATAAATAGTAGAGAATAAGTTAACTGAGTGGAGTTGGATTATTTCCAATTTGATGATCAATTGACTGGATTTGATGATGTCATATGCATTTTTAATAATTTAAATGACTTTGAATTTACATTTTTGTTTTTTATAATTAATTTAATTCCTTTTTGATTTAATTGACAATTTTGTAATTTAATTTAATTAATATATCAGAATATTAATTAAATAATTAACATAAGGTTTATTTGCCAATGTATTATGATTTCATGAATTAATTAATTAATCAAGTATGATGATTGATTAGGACCTAGGGTTCATGTTAGATTAGCTTGAATTGATAGATTGAGGAATTGCCTATTTGATTTAGGACTAAGGGTTTATCAAGATTAGGGTTTCTTGATTAATTGTTGACATTGGGGGTCTAGGGTTTAGATGACCATTTTTAGGTGATTACATTTTCCCCTCTTTGAATTGATGTGTGATCAACGCATTGATTCAAAGACTTGTTATTGATGAGATCAAGGATAGTTTGATTTGAAGTGATGAAACCATTCTTTTGAAAAAGATTGAATCCGAGCTTGATTAGACAAAGATCAATCAAAAGATATAAACATAATAATCAGCTTGATTTGAAGTGATGAATCTGAACATCTGTCAGGAACTCTTAAACATTTTGATTGGTTTGAACGAATAACCAATTTGATTTGAAGCAATGAAACTGATCACCGTTAAGAGATGAAGCCAACTTGATCAATGTATCTAGTTTCAATAATGAATAGCCCGCATAAGACTGATCTTGTCTGGTTTCAAATGTATTCACCACTGTATAAGACCATTGATTAGGTTGCCTTTGATTTTAAGATGATCTCAACTTGATTTGATATGATGAAGTTGAGATGCCCCAAGCGATGGGGTTTTGATTGAGGATATGATTAGTGGAATGTTGATGTCCTGATCCTATCCTCTCAGGAGTGAAATCAAAATATGGCTAGGTGCCCCAATGATGAGAAGCAATTTGATTGATAACATGATGCAAGAAGAAGCTGATCTGATTAGAAATAGGTCCCAAGTGGTTAGGACAAAGGATTTACTTAAGGGGAGGTCTTGGTGACTAAGATTGACCAAAAGTATGATACATGGATTGACTAGAAGAAAAGTATGAGAGATTTCCATTGGTTTGGAGTCCAGAAGACTGATTGTGCAAGAAGTCAGCTGTAGTTGACTGAAAAAGTCAAATGTCAGATTTTGATTTTGATCCTGAAAATGGAATCAAGATAGTTAAATTAGCCAAGGGTGTCATATTCACATACAACTGACCACTTGACAATGATAAGATTGATTGATTGGAGTCTCATATCCTTCACATTGGAGAGAGATAAAGTTATTATGCTGATTTCAACACCAAGCAGATGTAGATGCAAGACTAACATGAATGAAACCTAAGGTGTATTCACTAAACCTTTAGCATTGAAAATTTTCATCATTGAGTGTTTTTGGAACATTGGAGTCGATACAATCCTTACTGGTGCCACTGCACCCATAAGAATATGAATATGACTTCATCAGATAAGATATGAGAAACTAATGTAAGAATCAAGGCACAAAAGCCAAGATGACTTGAACGTTGTTTATAGTTTGATATAGAAAGAGTACACCAGTATCAAGGAAATCAAAGTAAAGATAACCACGAGGGAGATCTTGTGTAAACAAGCAGAGCAATAACAGTCAAGGAGATAGTTTTGACCTCACCTTGGTGTACAAATAAATAGGATCGAGGGATGTGAGGCTTCTCCACCTTAATGTAGGAGATCTTAGCACATACACCCAGTTTACTTGATGTTGCTGGATCATCAAGACCACCAACAAGAAGTAGAAAAAGAAAAGATTAACAAAAATCAATGAGAAAAGACAACATACAAATAGAAGTTTAGCATATTTTATCCAGTTTCAAATTTTTCGGATGTGTATATGTATGAGGTTTTGAGAAACACCATTGTGATTGTGAGTGCGATGTGTTTGATTGCTATTGATCTGTTGTTTACGTTTGTGGTATCCAATGTGTGTTAAGAAACACATATGCATCCAAAGATAGTGTTAAGAAACACTATTGATTAGGGTGTTGAGAAACACCTATTTACCTCAGTAGCAAGTTATCCTTTAGAAATGACAAGATTAATGACTCTGGTGTAAGCCAAAGATGTGATCAAATTTGGGGAACCATGCCCCATGCTAACAACTGATGACTGACTTGACTCATACTACCGAGATAGCCAATTTGATTGCCCCCAGGATATGACTCTAGATCGGTTTCAATCCAGGAGGGTTCTTAGAAAAACCAAAGTGTCACAAAAGTGACTAAAATCTATGTACAAAATGAAGCAAAGGATTGCCAAGACTAAGCATTGATAGATGGAGCGCTAAGTACAAGAGGTGCCTGTTTACCAGGTTTTTCACCTACTTGGCAAAGATTCTATTTTTGCTTCTATGGCGCCTATTTACTAGGTTTTCACCAAGGCACTTTTTTTTCTTTTTCAAATTTTTTGTATTTTTTCATTTATTTTATTTTATTTTTTATTTTTCTCTCTCTTTTTTTGATTGATGCATCAAGGTGCCTATTGCTAGGTTTTCACCAAGATGATCATTTTTTCAGGACTTTTTTCAATTTTTAGATTTTTTTTCAGTATCATAAGTATGTACATGGTGTTGATCACTGAGAATGCCTTAGGTGTAGAACTTCTTTAGATGCAGAGTGTTGATGGGCTCCCAAAGTGGTTCTCCTTTAGGTGTGGAGATTCGATAGGATCTAGAGCCCAATGTTGCAGTAATGATGTAAGGACCCAGCTAGTTGGGTTCAAACTTCCCCTTCTACTCTCTATGTGACTGATTGCAGGGATTTTCTCTCAACACAAGGTCACCCACCTAAAGTTCTCTAGGTCTGACTTTCTTGTTGTATCCTCTTGACATTATTTTTTGATAAGCTCTAAGGTGATCAAAGGCCACTTTCAATGTTCATCCAACAACTCTAGTTCTTGGAGTCTCAAAACTCTTTATTCTTCATTTGGGATAAGTTTGTGCAAAGAAACCCTATGAGATGGGATTTCTACCTCTAGGAGTAAGAATGCTTCTGCCCCATATACCAGTGCAAATGGGGTTGCCCTTGTAGGCGTTCTTATGCTTTTTGTATAAGCCCATAATGCAGGATTGATATGCAGGCGCCAATCCCTTCCAGACTTGTTAACCGTACGATGCAAGATTTTCAACAAATTTTTATTTGAGGCCTCAGCCTATCCATTACCTTGTGGGTAATAGATGGAAGAACAATGTTGTGTGATTTTGAACTTTGCACAACTCATCCATGGTGTTGTTCTTAAATTTTCCTTCATTCTCAATGATGATGGAGGAAGGTATGCCATAGCGACAAATGATGTAGTTCAGAATGAACAACGAGACTTTCTATCCAGTCGCTTTAATTAGTGGGAATGCCTCAACCCACTTTGTGAGTAGATGTAATAATGAACTTGTGTCCATTAGAAGATGAGGGGTGAATATGGCCGATTAGATCAAATTCCCATTGTTGAAAGGGTCAATGTGTGATAAAGGGGATGAGCTCCCTTGCTAGAGCGTGGATAAGATTGCCATGCACCTGACATTTCTTACAAGATCTTGCAAACCTAATAGATTCTTTCTCCTTATCTGGCCAATAATACCCTACTCTAAGAATTTTTTGGGCTAGGGTCAAACTGTTAGAATGAGAACCACAAATTCCTTTGTGGACTTTAGACAATGCACATTTGGAATCTTTTTTTTCTAGACACCTAAGAAAAGTACCGTCTAATCCTCACCTATATAAATCATTGGCCACGAGAAAATACCATGAGGCATTATGGATGAGGTGTCATTTTTCATTTCTGGTTAGTCCATAAGGAATGACCTGATGGTGTAGGTAAGAGTAGACATGGTGATAATGGGAGGATTCTTGTTTGGTGACTGAATATACTATTTGGGATTTAGGGTAGTTGTAGGAAGGGAAATGGATTTCTTCCACTAGGAACACATAGCAGAAATCTTCCTCTTGTTAAGTGAAATATTTCTTAAAATCATCAACCATTCATTTATAAGACATGAGTTTGTCATCCTTAGTCTGGTATACATCATTGATTTTTTTGATTACAAGTTGAGAGTCACCATGGACATGTAACTCAGAAACATTACATTCAAGAGTCAGTTTGATTCCATTTACCAGTGCTTCATATTCTGCTATGTTGTTTGTACAAGGAAACATGAGTTTGTACACCTTTGGAATGGAATAGTTTTGAGGAGTTAGAAGAAAAAATCCTGACACCTGAACCTTTTTGTGTGAAGGATCCATCGAAGAACATTTTCTAGGATCTGTGAGTGATGTGAAAAATAGATCCATCTGGGAACTTAACATTGATTGGTTCATTGTCCTGCAGTGGAGCATCAGCCATTTGATCTACAATTTATTTCCCTTTGATTGCTTTACACTCAATATACTCTATGTTAAATTCATTTAGAAGCATAACCCATTTAGCCAATCTGCTAGTAAGGGTAGCTTTACTTAGGAGATACTTCAAAGGGTCAATTTTAGCCACCAATTTGACTGAGTGAGCCAACATGTAGTTTTGTAGTTTCTAAGATGCAAAGACTACTGCCAGACACACTTTCTCAATCATAGAGTAGTTCATATCATAGGATACTAATGTCCTACTGATATAGTAGATAGCACATTCTTTCTTGTTTTCATCTTCTTGCGCTAGAAGTGCCCCCAGTGATGTTGAGGTAGCTGAAATATATAGAATCAATGGTTTTCCTTGTTGAGGTGGCATGAGTACTAGCAGGTTTTCCAGTTACATTTTGATTTGAGTGAAACTTTTATCACATTCTTCACTCCATTGATAAGTAATGCCCTTGTGCAGAGTCTTGGTAAATGGTTGTGCTCTATCAACCAACTGTGAGATGAACCTTCTGATAGACTAGATTCTCCCTTGGAGTGTTCTCATTTAATTGATGTTCTTAGGAGGTGGCATTTCTAGTATCACTTGTACCTTTTCAAGATCAACCTCTATGCCTTTAGCTGAGATGATGTAACCCAATAGCTTTCTAGATGTAACATCGAATGCACATTTATTGGGATTCAACCTTAATTTAAAAATTTCCATTCTGTCCATGATTGGGCCTAAGTCTTGTAGGTACCTAGACCATTTCATTATTTTAGCAAGAGTATCATCTGTTAGAATAACTGAGAGGGGGGGGGGGGGGGGGAATCAGTGGCCTCNGGGGGGGGTGAATCAGTGGCCTCAAAATTATTCCAACAAATCAACCCAAAAACTTAGTACCACAATATTAAGCCTCTAGTTATCTTCATTCCTACAAGATGTATGCCTTCAAATAAACTTCTCAAATAACTACTACTCACAGTTCACTGTTAAACCTTATTCTTAATGTTTACCAAATAACAGTCTTTCATTTACCAAAAATAGTAAATTGCTTAGAGTATACCGATCAATCCAGATTAGTTATGTGTAATGAAAAACACTAAAGTAATGACTCATAAACACTTTGACACATGGATTTTTAACGTGGAAACCTTGTTAAGGGAAAAACCACTTGGGACCAGTAACCCAAAATTTTCACTCTTCTGAAGTGAGCTCAGTGAAGAGCCAACCCTATTAAAGGTTACAAAAACACTGTTAGGTGTGACCTTGTTAGAGGTTATTAATAGAATAGTTTGTCACTTGATATTGGGCATCTCTATGATACCTTCTATGACTAAACCTAGTTTAGTTTTCCAAACGGTATCTGACAACGCATGCTATCTTCATGATCAAAGTTTTTGATACTCCTTGGGATGTATCTCAATATAGAAAGGATTGTTGAGTACTGCTTGGTTAGGAGACTTTTTGAATCAATGGTTAAACTGAAATGGTAAATGATCTATTCACACATACAACTTATACTTTCAAATTTTCATAGCTATTGTAAGATTATTATACCTTACTGATCAATGTATCTTTTCAATACCTTTGCTCCACTTCTTTCTGCTTGGTGATGCTGTGCTTCTCTATTTCTTAGTGTCTGCAAAAATATTTAGCTCTTTCCTCAGCTTGATTAATTAGGACTGTATGAATTTGTTCTTCATCAGTTTCTCTTTAGCATCCTTCTTTTCTATTCACTCTCCTAATTCATAATGAATTAGATTGTCTCTTTATAGACATGATATCACCGTTTCTCACTTCTTGAATTTATTGTTCTTGGCGTGATCCATAATCTTGGCCAATATTTTTTTAAATCTTAACTCCTATTTTATCTCATATAAATCTTCTTGCCAACTTGATAAACATATTTAAATCTTTTAGTTATCTCTGGCTTTAACTTGTCAATTAAAACAATGTTAACAACTAGTTAAGTCTATCTTTAGCTTTTCCAGCTAAGTATTTTTTTCATTTCTGAACTTGAGTTAATTTTGGTGTTTTAACTCTTTGATAGCTTTGGTCAGCACTTCAGTTCTCCTCAGGATTCTTTATCGGTGTTGTCTATCCGTCGGGTTTGTCTATCCTTCAATGTTGTCTGTCCATTGGGTAACACTATAAATCTAGCCGTCGATAATGCTTGTGATTCTTCTCATCGGTAATTCTTGTCAGTTTTCTTGCTCGGGCATCACTGTAACTTTGTTCTTGGGTTTCTTTGTCCATCGAGTTCCATTAGCCATTTGTGTTTGTAGTCACTTAGTGAATGCTGGTCTTTTATGCATTACTGAAAGCATAATATTTATCTCTCTGATTCTCTGAAGTCTTTGACACTTTTTATATAACTAATCAGATTATATCAAGTTTACATAAATGAAAATACAATACATTAACTGATTTAATGTCTTGCATTATCTTTCTGCATTTCAGTGATCAACTTAACATCTTCAAACATTCAATCAGTTACATGTCATCAATCTCTCCCTTTGGCATTGATGACAACACACCACATTATCACACTATATTATTACTAATACAATATGAAATATAACAGTTGAAGTTCATCAATCTCTCCTATTTTAACTAATACATATGTTTGGCTCTCGGTAAGCTCATATAGCTTAGATTTGTTTCTTGTAGAGTGTGTTCTTCAATTTTCAATCCCTTTACTAGATAAATGTATCAGCTTCTGATTTTGTTTTTGATATGTGCACTGCCTTGACTATTCCTCTCCTTGAACATCTCTTTTTCCTTTGACAACAATCTCTTCCTTAGTATGCATTCTCTCCTTCATGTTACTTCTCTCCCTTACATGGATATTTCATATGTAATCTCTCCCTTTGGATAATCATTAACTCTCCCTTTGAATTCTTAGGAACTTCTCTCCATGGATAATGATATAATCTATGTTTGATAATGAGATAATCTTTCCCTTTGACAACAATGCCAAAAAAATTCTTCCACATCATCTTCCATCCCTTTTTATAATATACTCCTTGAATTTCCCTATCCATCAACAATATAATGACTCTGGTATTAAGTGTAGATATGTACCTTGTTGTGTACAGATGTATCATTGCAATCCATCTTGGTGCTTGCATCAACATGAATGATCTTTTGCTTGTGTGTAGGCTGATGCAATCTCCTAGTCAACTTATTGACCGATAGACAAGGGTTGGACCCCTAGTCTCTGTCTTAGGTACTCAAATGTATCTTTCGGTAATGGCTTGGTAAAGATGTCAGCTAGTTATTCCTTTGATTGAACATATTCTAGTATCACCTCTTTTTCTTGCACTTGTTCTCTTAAATAGAGATACTTGATAGCAATATTCTTAGTCTTAGCATGCATGACTAGATTCTTGGATATGTTAATTGCACTGGTATTATCACAATAGATAATCACTAGTTCAAGAATATTCATATTCATACCTTCTAGCAACCGTTTGATCCATGCAATATTGGAGAAATTTGCAACATCAGCCACATATTGTGCTTTTGCAGTAGACTAAGAGATGCATCCTTGCTTCTTGTTGATCCATGTGACAAGTTTGTCACCCATGAAGAATGCTCCTCCAGTTGTGCTCTTTCGGTCATCAATGTTTCCATCCCAATCAACATCTGTATAGACTTGTAGCTCAATTTTTCCTTCTCTTTTATAGCATAATCCATAGTACTTGGTGTTCTTTAGATATCTCAAAATTCTCTTGATAGCAGTCATGTGTGATTCTTTGGGATTAGCAGAGAATCTTGCAACTATTCCAACTGCATATCTGGTCTAGTATGAACAAAATACATTATTTTTCCAATCATTGATCTATACAAGGTCTAATTTAGCTCATTTGATTTGTCTTCCTTTGTCATCTTACATCCGGTAGCCATAGGTGTTCCAACTAATTTGGAATCTTCCATCTTGAATATCTTCAACACTTCCTTGATGTATTTGGACTGAGTGATATATATTCCTGCATCTTGTTGAAGAATCTGTAGACCAAGAAAGAATTTGATCTCCCCAAACATAGACATTTCAAATTATTTTCTCATTTCATTAGCAAAGGATTTAGATAACATTTCATTTCCCCCAAAAATGATATCATCAACAAATATTTCAGCAATCAGAATATTACCACCGGTATCTTCTTTTAAGTACAAATTGCTACTTTCACTTGTTCTTAGAAATTGAATGCTTATGAGATAGGAGTGAAGTCTTTCATACTAGGCTCTAGGTGCTTGTTTCAATCCATACAAGGTTTTATGTAGTCTACATACCATGTTTCTCTTGTCTAGATCAACAAACCCTTCTGGTTGTTCAATGTATACCTCTTCTTCCAGTATTCCATTTAGGAATGCAGATTTGACATTCATCTGGTATACCTTGAATCCTTTGAATGAAACATAACCAAGAATAATTCTAACTCCTTCTAGTCTAGAAATAGCTGCAAAGGTTTCACGATAATCAATACCTTTCTCTTGTGCATACCCCTTGCATACTAATATTTATTTTTTTCTTGTGACTTCTCCATTCTCATTCAACTTGTTTCTAAATATCCATTTGGTACTGATGACATTCTTGTCATCTGATCTCGGTACTAGTGTCCATGTACTGTTCTTCTGAATTTTTTCTATTTCTTCATTCATAGAACTAAACCATTCCTCATTTTCAAGTGCAATATTAATAGATTTAGGCTCAAAATCACAAAGTAAACATCTAGTGTTTAGTGACTTACTTCTTGTTCTCATTCCAACCTTCTTGTCTCCTATGATTTGATTCTGTGGATGATGTCTTCTGATACTTGGCAAGTGTTGGTTCAGCTCTGTGTTCATCATTCTGATTATAATCTTGACCTTCATTTTGATGTCCATCACTCGGTACATCATCTTGAGTATTTTCCTAATTTTTGGTAAATGCAACTTGATGCTCGAGTGTAATGGTTTGTTGCTCGGGAGCGATACACTATTACTTGGGTAGAGTCTTAGGTTCTTATGTGTAAACAAACCTGTTGTATTCTTCTGGTTATTTTCTGCTTTCTATATCATTCTTTTCTGCAAATTTATCTATTCTTACATTTTCACTTTCAATAATCTTGTTAGATGACTTGTTACAAAATTTATAATCCTTTCTTTTGGTGGAATACCCTAGAATCATACCTTCATCACTTTTGGAGTCAATTTTTCCATTTCTATCATCTTTCAAAATATAACATTGACTACCAAAGATTTTGAAGTAAATTACATTGGGTGTGTAACCATACCAAAGCTCATAGGGTGTCTTCTTTGTGTCCTTATACAATTGTACTCTGTTCAATGTGTAGACAACAATACTAATAGCTTCCCTCCAGAAATTTTGAGTGATGCTTTTCTCAATCATCAATGTTCTTACACAATCAACAATGGATTTGTTTCTCCTTTCAACAATTCCATTTTGCTATGGTGTTCTCGGTGCAGAAACTTGTCTTTTAATTCCATGCTCATTGCAATAGTTAGTGAATTCATCTGAAATAAATTCCCCTCCTCTATCTTATCTTAAGCATTTCAGTTCCTTACCACTTTGCTTATACCATTTAAACATCTTGAATTCTTCTGATTTATCTTTTAAGAACATAGCTGTCATCATTCTAGAAAAATCATCTACAAAGAGAATGAAATACCTATCTCCATAGTAACTCTTTGTCCTCATAGGTCCACATAAATCAGTATGAACTAATTCTAGAATTGCATTAGATGTATGGGCTTTACTCTTGAAACTAGACTTTGTCATTTTACCTTTTTGACTAGTCTTGTACATGATATGCTCAGGATTTGACATGCTCGGTAAGCCTCTTACTTTTCTTTTATTTATTATTTTTATCATGTTGTAAAAATTCATATGAGATAATCCCTTATGCCACAACCATATGTCTTCATTTCTAGCCATCAAACAACTGGTGTTAATGTCATCAAGATAGAAAAGGTTACCTTTTTCTGTTCACCAATTCTGATCAACCTTCCTGATTCATTGAAGATCTTTGCCTTCTTATTCTCACATGCTACTCGGTGACCTATGTTATTCAGCTGTGAAACACTCAGCAGAATATAATTTAGTCCTTTTACCTAGTAAGCATTTTCACATTTGATCAGGTTATTCAACATTATGGTTCCTTTACCTTCAACTGGACAAGGTGTGTCATTACCCATTCTTACTGATCCACCATTATAGTATTCAAAAGTTTCAAACTTTTCTTTTATCACCGGTCATGTGGTGATTGCAGCCACTATCTATAATCTAGACATCATTCTTACTAACCTTAGCTATGAGTGCAGTCTCTACATACCTTTCTTCTTCTTCATATGAATCATCCTTCATGTCTACAAATACCATCTCAATGTCTTCTTTAGATTCAGTGTCAATATTATTATCTCTTTTCTCAGCTAGGTAATAAGTTTTCTTTCCTTTGTCCTTGTAGTCTCGGGTATCTCTTCTGTCAGATTGTCGGTTACTTCGGTAATCTTTGTTATCACCTTGGTCAAACTTCTTTTCATATGTTTTGTCATTACTTATATCATTTTTTCTTCTGTTAGGACATCTTATAGAAAAGTGTCCAACCTCTTTACAATTAAAACATACAAGTGGCAATTTACCTTTGTATCTACCTTTTCCTTTCTTCAATCTTCTTGCCATTAGTGCTTCAATCTCATCAAGTCCTTGATACTCATTATCACTTTCACTATCATTTCTCATAGTGTGTCTATGACTTGACTTACTTATTTTCAAAGAAAATTTGAATGCAGACTCTATAGATGGTAAGACACTATTATCAAAGTTATTCATCTCAAATGAAATCAGTCTACCAATAAGACTATCTAGAGTAACAATATTGTTTGCAACTGCTCTCATTTCTTGTATAGAAGATACTCTAATAGCATATATAGGCAGCAAGGTTCTTAGAATTTTACTTACCATTGTCTCTTCTTCAAGTACACCTCCAACTCCTCAGATAGCATTGACTACCTCTTTGATTCTGTAGCTATACTGAGTGATATTTTCTCCTTCTTTCATCCTTAGGTCATCAAATCTCCCTCTTAGGATTTCTACCTTAGCTCTTAGTACATTAGCATCTCCTCCATGTACCAGCTTCAATTTATCCCACATTTTCTTTCTAGAGGTGCAGGTTTTGACATCTTCAAACTCAGCAACGAAGAGTGAGGAAGCAATTTCTATCATCATGCAATTATGCTCATTCTTTTCTCTCAATTTCTCAAGATTGTGAGGTCCTGCAGGAAACACATATTCAGTATCAAGGTGTTGAGTAACATCATTACCAATAACTAATAGGTGGAGTCTTATTCTGCTTTTCCATGATGCAAAGTTGTCTTTATCCAACTTGGGCACATCTCTCTTGTTCATCTTGTGATCTTTTTCTTGAGCTATTAAACTCCCTTTCTAAGCACACAAGCTGTGATACCAATTGCTAGAATAACTGAGAGCGGGGGGTGGGGGGGTGAATCAGTGGCCTCAAAAATATTCCAATAAATCAACCCAAAAACTTAGTACCACAATATTAAGCTTTTAGTTATGTTCATTCCTACAAGATGTATGCCTTCAAATAAACTTATCAAATAACTGCTGCTCGAAGTTCACTGTTAAACCTTATTCTTAATGTTTATCAAATAGCAGTCTTTCATTTACCTAATTTTTTTTTTTTTCTTAGAGTATACCGATCAATCCAGATTAGTTATGTGTAATGAAAAACACTAAAGTAATGACTCATAAACACATTGACACATGGATTTTTAATGTGGAAAACTTGTTAAGGGAAAAACCACTTGGGACCGGTAACCCAGAATAACATTCTTCTGAAGTGAGCTCGGTGAAGAGCCAACCCTATTAAAGGTTACAAACACATTTTTAGGTGTGAACTTTTTAGAGGGTTTAAATAGAATAGTTTGTCACTCGATATCAGACATCTCTATGCTACCTTCTATGACCAAACCCAGTGTAGTTTATCAAATGGTATCTGGCATCTCATGCTATCTTCATGATCAAACTTTTTGATACTCCTTGGGATGTATCTCAATATAGAAAGGATTCTTAAGTCCTGCTCAGTTAAGAGACTTTCTGAATCAATGGTTAAATTGAAATAGTAAATGTTCTATTCACACATACAACTTATACTTGCAGATTTTCAGATCTATTGTAAGCTCATTATACCTTTCTGATCAATGTATCTTTTCAATACCTTTGCTCCACTTCTTTCTGCTTGGTGATGTTGTACTTCTCTATTACTTAGTGTCCTCATAAATCTTTATCTCTTTCCTCAACTTGATTGATCAAGACTGTATGAAGTTGTTCTTCATCAATTTCTCTTTAGAATCCTTCTTTTCCATTCACTCCCCTAATTCATAATGAATTAGATTGTCTCTTTATAGACATGATATCACTGTTTCTCATTTCTTGATTTTCTTGTTCTTGGCATGATCCAAAATCTTAGCCAATCTTGTTTTAAATCTTAACTCCTATTTTATCTTGTAGAAATCTTCATGCCAACTAGATAAACAACTTTAAATCTTTTACTTATCTTTGGATTTAACTTGTCGATTAAAAAAATGTTAACAACCAGTTAAGTCTATATTTAGCTCTGCCAACTAAGTACTTTGTCATTTTTGAACTTCAGTTAATTTTGATGTTTTAACTCTTTGATAGCTTTGGTCAACACTTTAGTTCTCCTCAAGCTTTTTCATTGGTATTGTCCATCCATTGGGGTTGTCTGTCCATTGGGTAACACTATAAATCTGATCATCGGTAATGCTTGTGATTCTGCTCGTCAGTAATGCTTGTTGATTTTCTTGCTCGGGCATCACTGTGATTTTGTTCTTAGGTTTCTTTGTCCATCGGGTTCCACTAGCTGTCGATGTTTGTAGTCACTTAGTGAATGCTGGTATTTTACGCATTACTGAAAGCATGATCTTTATCTCTCTGATTCTCTGAATTCTTTGACACCGTGTATATAACCGATCAGATTATATCAAGTTGCCATCAATGAAAATACAATTCATTAACTGATTTAATGTCTTACATTATCTTTCTGCATTTCGGTGATCAACTTAACATCTTAAAACATTCAATGAGTTACATGTCATCATCATCCACATAGTCTTCCATGGTTTTGTGAATCATATCGTGGAAGATAGTTGTTACTGCCCTTTGATAGGTAGCTCCTACATTTTTCAAACCAAAAGGCATGACATTCCAGCAGAATGTTTGCCAAGCACATGTGAAGGCAGTCTTTTCTTGATCCTCTAGAGCAATCTTGATTTGGTTATACACAGAGAAACCATCCATGAGAAAATACATTTCATACCCAGTTGTCATGTCTACAATCATGTCAATGTTAGACAAAGGAAAGTCATTCTTTGGACATGCTTTGTTTAGATCCCTAAAATTAGTGCAGACTCTAATGGATTTGTATGGCTTTGATACTGGTATGATGTTGGAAATCCATTTTGCATAATTAATAGCTCAGATGAATACAACTTTGATTAGTTTTTCCAGTTTAGCCTTGATAAGTAATGCAACATGAGGGTGCATTTTTCTAAGTTTTTTTTTCACTGGTTTTACTCGAGGAGCTATTGAGAGATGGTGCATGATAAGATCTGTATCTAAACTAGGCATATCTGAGTATGTCCATGCAAAGTTTATCTTCTTCTCTTTAAATAAATCTATGAATTCCTTGAGTTCTTCTGGAGACAAGGATTTAGCCACATGAATGATGTGCGAGTGTTCCTCTGTAGAAATATTCATTGGTTGAGTTGGCTCTATGAGAATTGATGATCATTCCTATAAATGAATAGGCAAGACATCAAGCATCCGATCCTCAGGCACCTCAGAGAGGTTTTCACCTTTGGATGCATCTTTTCTTTTTACTATTTTGGGTTCTAAAACCACCATAATGTGGTTTTCGCCTTCAAACCCTTTTCTTTTTTTTTTTAATTTTATAACTGAGATACTTGATGTCCACTTCATTCATGCTCACACTAGGTTTACTGGTGGAAGAAGTGACAGGTTCAGCAATGTTAAGATAGAAAGCTAAAGCATAGTCATTGGGGAATGTGGGCATTTCAGCAGGTTGTCCCTGGAAGGACCAATCAATGAGTCTAGGATACTTTAGTGGTAAAGGTTCTATGGGTTCAAGGGCACTCATAGTATGTTCATTGTAGACAGCGAATATAAAGTAGAGTCCTAGAATTGAACCTTGTATAGATGTGTTTAAATGAGAAAGAGCCCTAACGACATCATCAAAGCCCATATTAGAAAAAAGAGGTCCTAATTCATTATACCTAACCTCTAAGCCTTCACCTACTTCAAGCGTGGGTACATATCACAGAACTGTATCCACCTCTTTGTCTAAAGTGCCTTCTAAAACATTGTTGAACTCGTATTCATGGGAGTATGTTTCATCATTAGTTTTCATATCAAGGACATGAGTGAAATCTACTCTTTTCCCCCAGGCTGGTTGAATTCTATCTAAAAAATCTTCTATGGTTAGACTCATTTCTTCTGTATCTTAGTCTTGTTTGGATGTAGTAGTCTCTGACTGATCAGAAGTCATTGGTGATTCCTCTGGAACATGCTCTTCAGTAGCATTGACCTGGGGTGTTTCTTCTATAAAGAGAAGAGCCAGAATATTGGGAGGAATAGGAGAAAGATATACATCCTCCTCATCGGAATTATCAGAGTCATCCCACTTTCCAGTGGGTATATCAGTGCTTTATTCTGTTGCGTTCTGTTCTGTTTCATCTAAATGAACCTGATATCTCTTTCCTTTATCTAGATGATTCTTTTCTCTTTGCACTTTTCTGGATAAGAACCCTAGACCAGTTGTCTCTCTAGGTCATCTAAATTTAATAGAGATTGGTTCTTTAAGTCCATTCTGATTACATCCAATGGGTCCTTTACCTGAATAACCCATTTTATGAGCCAACTCATACCCCACTCCAAATGTTTCTGGGGATATTTCACATTGTTTGACCTCATTATTTTCAGGTTCCTTATATAGCCAATCCAGAATGGCTTGTTCTTCTTTTTCATCTTCTAATGGTATGTCATATTTAGCAAAGTTACCATCATAGATTGCTTGGGATGCTGTTGGTTTCATCTCTTTCGAAGGTCTCCCACAGGACCTAGGTGATGTGGGAAGAGATGTGATTGACAGTATGGGTTCCACTATGTATCCACCCATACCAGTGTCCTTTACCTTGAGTTTCTTTTCTATTTCCTTCTAAAAATTTGTGGCTGATTCAGAGTTGGACACCTCACTATTATGTGGGACTAGAGTGTCCGCTGCTTGTCTTAATGTGTTACATGCATAGCTAGTGTCTGCAGGAATAGTTACCTCTACACCATTGAATGGGAACTTGACACACTGATGGAACATTGATGGCACTGCCTGCATCTCATGGATCCAAGGTCTTCTTAATAAGATATTGTAGGCCAGAGGGAGATCTAGAACTTGGGAGGTAACATCCCTCTCAACAGGACCCACTCGGATTGGTAAAGTGCCAAGACTTTTAGAATATCTTTCTTGTTCATCATATGCCTTGATAGTGATTTTATTTTTAGGATCAATGACATTCTCTGAAAAGCCTAGTTTCTCGATTAACATGTATGTGCAGATGTTCAACCCCGTGCCTCCATCTATCAAGACCCGTCTGACATGATGTTTTGGGATCATGACTTTGATATGCAAGGGGAGATTGTGTGGATGACTTAAAGAGTTGTCATCTTCTTTTGAGAATCATAGGTAATAAGGAAAATTCAAGTGAGGCACCATGGATTGAAACCGATCTAGATCCAAGTCCTTAGGGACATTGGTAGTTGATATCACTTTATCCAGGACCTCTCAGTGAGATGGAGAGAGTTTGAGCAGTTCAAAGATTGAAATTTGGGCAGATGTTCTCTGCAATTGCTCATGATGCTATAGTCTGCAGTATTGGACGAAGCCAGTTGTTTGGACTGTGAGACTTTAGAGGTACCCACAACAGATTTTTTGCTAAGAGGTATCCAGGATTTGGATAACAACAATTTATTGGAAGAAGATGAAGGGTTGGAAGATCTGGAACCCCCTAGTGTTACCTTTGCTTGCGCTCGGGTCACTCTGTTGGTAGATCAAGACTCTTTCTCTTTATTTTTGACAATGATGACATTGCAATATTCAGATATAGATGGCTCAAGCATGTTAATGATGTTGTTTTCATTATTAGAATAAGTGTGATTGATTTGAGAACCTTTCTTAGAAGTTTCTTTGTTGTGATGTTCTATGAAAGGATATTTGAATGCCTTATGATCAACATTATTGTTGTGATTATCAACCTCAATTATTTTGTTATCAATGAGATCTTGGATCTCATGTTTGAGCCTCATGCAATTTTCTGTTGTATGTCCTTTTTCTATGGTATTGATAGAAATCATTGTCTCTCCACCATTTAGGTTTGACCTTTGGATCAAATGGTTTGGAGTTATCTGACAATGTGATCAGCTTGTTTGCTAGTAGATTCTTAAGTGCATATTCATATGACTCTCCTAAAGAGTCAAAGTTTCATTCACGTTTAATCCATGGTTTGTCTTTCAACAAATTGTTGAATCCTTTAGAAGAAGAAGATTTAGTGGTGCTTTCAACACCTTTTAGGGCCTTTGAGCCACCTATCAAATTGAAGACTGTTGGTTTTGACTGGGGAGCAGAATGATCAACTACTCCATCATTTACCACATGCTTGTTTTTGTTCCAATATTTAGTATTGTCTTTGGAATTGGAACCAAACTTGTTTTCCTTATAGAGGGTAATGTCACCCTTTTTAACAAGCACATCTTCTATTTTTATCACATTTTCTACCATTTTCTTGAAAGAGGGTTGTCATGCCCAAAAGTTGGGCAAAAACACACGAACAAAATTTTTTAAAAACGCACATAAATAGGATACCCAAATAATCATAAGGGTAACATGTGCACGCAAAATGGTGCAAAGGGATAAACAAAACCAGAAAAGGTCTCAAGGAGAGGAATAGCTTTCACAACTATTCTAAAGGATGTCTAAAGCTCCAAACTGGATCTGCACGTAAACCAAGGTAGTTGACCAAAAGTCAACTAGAGTTGACCAAGAGTCAACTAAACTCTAAAATAAGAGAAGGGACATGACTAGGGACTACCAAGCTCTAAAGAGGTCATAGGCACGCAAAATGAGGCAGTTGACTAAAAAGTCAACCCATGTTGA
Organism: Thuja plicata; assembly: GCA_018584345.1. Taxonomy (NCBI): domain Eukaryota; kingdom Viridiplantae; phylum Streptophyta; class Pinopsida; order Cupressales; family Cupressaceae; genus Thuja; species Thuja plicata. The sequence continues at coordinate 82,528 of MU226802.1, read as the reverse complement.
CCAAAAAGTCAACTATCTCTGTAAGACATGAAACTGAAATCTAAGGTTCCAGAGGTAGCGATGATCAATTGGTTCAAAACCGGGAACATACAACCAAGGTTTGACCATAGTTGACCCAAAAGTCAACCATGCACGAATCAGGTCAATGTCAACGAAAATACTCTTAAAAGATGAAAATTGTGAAGTTAAGGGGTGCTATGACCCCTATATCAACAAAATGTTGCCTAGGTTATATTTTAAACGAATAATCAAATTAGATAAATAGCGTCTTAATCCTTATATTAAGCTTAACAATATCCTTCTATTTAGAATTAAAAATTTAATCATTAGAAAATTGCTAACTTATTAAAGGTCCATAGTTTAATACAACATTCGAAAACTAGAAAAACTGAATGAACCTATTACTACTCAAAGATAAATTATTAATTAATCTATCTAATTATATAGACAAAATAATTCAATTCTAACCAAAATACTAAAGTTTTAAACAATGATATAAATTGTAACTTTAAATTTAATATGGTAGTTCTATCTAAAATCTAAGGTAATACAAAATAAACATCTAATTAAAAACTATCCAAAAAAAATAAAACATATTTAACTATTAATATCCTTTTTTATTAATTTTAACAACCCCTAAATAAAAGAAATATAATCTTACATCTAAATCAACCATTTAAATTCAAATCAAATCTTTAAATGAAAAGAAATCTAACTAACAAAATATCTTTAACTTTCAAGAAAATAAATATTTTCCTAAATAACAAAATTTAAAACCTAAAAGAAAATAAAAAGAAACTTGTATAGCCTATAATACCATGATATAAGATATATATAAAATAAAAACAATAATAACTCCTATACTACAGTCAAGCCCTAAACTAAAAGAAATAATTCAAATAACAACTATATATATATATATATATATATATATATATATATATAAACACGAAATGCTTTAAGCAAGCTGAGGCAGGGGAAGCGGCGAGAAGGTCATCCGCAAGCGGCACCAAAGAAAACCGCGCGCAGGGCGGAGGACACTTGGGTGTCTGGTGGGAGCGGTGCGGTGGTGGCTGCAGATGGTGGCACCACTGCCCGACAGGTGAAGCGCAGAGAGAGGCGGGGAAGTGGGGCGGCCGTCGCCGGTCGGCGGAGCCTCCCCACTGTGCTAAGCACAGTGGGTGGCCCGCGGACTGCGCGGCTCCCAAAGACCAAAGGGAACTGCCGAGGGTTTGGGAAAAGAAAAACTCGGCCCTCCCTTAAAAAAATACACAAAAAAAATACGGCACCCGAAAAACCTTAAGTTCAGTTTTTATAAAAAAAATATAATTATATATGTATATTTATATATATATGTTTGCACACACACACACACACACACACACACACACATATATATAGTTAGATAGGTACAAAAAAATAATAATTTTACTGGTGAACTTTTATATGTCTGTGCCCAAACAGGGGGTACTTAGACATATTTTTTTGTTAAAATTTTTACATTCATAAATTCTTCTTTATGGCTAAAACATAGTGGTAGAAAAAAAAATTGAATTAAAAACACTTTAAATTTTTTTTTGAAAAATTCCAGATTTTGAGAATAAAGAAATAAGTGGATGGATTCTTGTTTATTTTAAACACTATATATAAAAAAAAAAACATCTAATCCATACAATTTTCTAATCCCTTAGCAACTTTCCCCATCAACAATTAATCCACAAATCTTGATAAAACTAATAAGTGTAGAGGATAAATTTACTAATGAGTACTAAACCCCTCTCTCTCTTTTTATTTATTTATTTATTTTTCATATCTCCAAATAAAAGATAATTTATACAAAATATTAATTCTCAAGTCCCTTCCAATATACAATTCAGGCATGAATACATCTTTCTAACAAATTCCCATAAGATGGTATGGTAAAGGAAATTAAAACCAGAATATAAGAATACATAATTTCTAAAGCACCAAGCTGTCAAAGGATCTTTTTCTAGCCATACCCATCTTCCTCATAAGGGTGTGTTGCAACAAAGAACTCCTTCCAGAACTTGTAAAAGATGGAGTTGACCACGGAGGCTCACCTCCCAACCTAGGCCTTTACAAGGCCACCCCCAAGCTTGGGGATCCAAACTGGAACGGGTCACAAATAGAAGACATCCAACAAGCAGGAAAAAGAAAGGGAAATCTCAAGTACAAGAAAAAAAAACTTCCCAACATTAGGATGAACAAGGGGAAGTATGTCCAAGAGACATTCCAGAAACAGGGGTAGTGGTAGACCTCACTAAAGGAGAAAGTCAAGAATACACATAGAATACACAAGCCTCACATGGACTTGATAAGGACCATCTTTACAAGATGCTGTCCTGAATAACCTCCTTATACCTCCTAAATGCCCTCAGGCCCATCTTGGCTTCATGGGTATCATGTTACCCCAAGTTTATCCCTTCTCACATGGGAGAATCTACACTTAACAAGAATCATTTCCAACTACCCCTCCATGGCTACTCTGCCCTCCCAAGGGTGAGTGTACCTTGAAGACCCATTCAAAATAAGCACAAAATAAAGACATTGAGAAAATAACATTTAAATTTTCAACATAAAATAAAAGCTTCAAAAACACATAAGACTCCATTAATGGAGTCCTTGAGCTCAAGAACACACATAAACACAAACAATAAATTTTAAAAGAAATCCAACCTTAATCCAAGCTAAGGTGTGAAGAGGAATGGTGTTGAGCTATCCTTCCTAAGCTTCCTTCTCCAAAGGCCCCTTCAAACTGAATTCTGTCTCTAAGGGTAGAGAGTGGGTGAACACTCAACTCATCCTAAAATCTCCCCTAGATAGGCAAACCTCCAACATGAGCAAGGCTTAACCCAAGGGTGAGGTAACTCTTACCAATCCTAAACTAAACCACATCTTAACTCTCCAAGGGTGAAGTCAAATGAAACTTGGGTAGAAGAGAGAGTGAGGTTAACCAAAGTCACACTCCTCTTCCAAATTCGCTCAAAGATGAAAATGAC
>MU226802.1:64349-77554 GCA_018584345.1 Thuja plicata | reverse complement strand
TGAAATCCATAGATATGGTGTCCCATTTCCACACTGGTACCTCATGAGGCTAAAGAAGACCACCTGGATGATGGTGTTCCGCCTTCACCCTTTGGCATTCTAGGCATCTAGCTACCATCTCTGCAATCTGCATCCTCATGCCTGGCCAATGATACTGTTGCAGGAATAGATTCATCAGATCATCAAAAGTTTTGATACCAGTGGGTAACTTTGAGAACCACTCCATATCCTGGCTGCTCAAACTCCAATGAAAGAGATGCATAAGATATGTCTCACAATGCATAAATTTTGTACAAAGAGCACAAAATTCTCAGATGTGGTCTTGTGGATCAGAGTGACCATTGTACTTATAAAATTGTGGGATTTAAACTCTGTGCAGGAACAAAGGTAAGTACAAATATTTATCAAAAGGAAAAGAATAGACTGTGTTTAAGGAAAACTTTGTGTTGGGTTTTTCCTTTTCCTTTTTGAGTTCTTGTAATTCCATTTGCAAATTTTTCATTTTTTTAGCCATGAGTGTCATGGGAGTCTCTTCTTCTCTAGTAATGATATCCTCACCTTTGAAGTGAGGTGGAAGTTGAGAGCCTTGCTCTGCTAGGTCGAGGAAATATTGTTCCTTATCCTGATTTATGATTGTTTTCATGAGTTTTACGAACCTCTTATCTTTGAGACATTTGTCAATCTCTTCCTCGTTAGGTTCTAATGCACTCGAGGAGTGGTGACTATTGCGAATGTTGGTACTATTATAGAGGTCTCTCTGTCGAGATATACCTTGATTTTATCTTTCTGTCGCCATCCTAGGACTAGGTAACTTGTTTTGGGGGGATAGTGATCTAGGATGAGTTTGAGGATCTCTCCCAAAAAGGGGATTCTCTCCAAAAAAGGAGTTGTCTTCAAATGGGAATCCCTGTTTGTCTCCCTCATGAAGTTCCTTAAAATGACTTCTAGTTCGCACAGGCATAAATAAGTTGATTTGCCTAACCGACACTGTGGTGATATCTAAAGTCTTGTCTAAGTCCAAGACCAAAGAGATCAAGTGATAAATGTTCAACTGAGAAGGAGATAGAAAATAATCCGATCTTGAGTCAAGGTTAACTAACTTGCTCTCACAACCCAAAATAAGGATAGCGCAGATAAAGATTGATAAGATTTGAACAAAGGACTGGTCAATTAGACAAGTGTAATGACATCAGCTTTCAAGACAATGATAGGTTGGACTGACAACACATCATAGTCAAATACAAATTAGTAGAAGCGTTATGACAACGTAGATCTTAGAACAAACTGAATGTAGTAGGATAGATTGATTAAAAGACAAAGTTTCAACAAGTTTTTGATAGAGTGTTGATGTTTCAGATGAGATATGACAGACAAGTACCTAAAGTGTACACTTTTCTGGATTGTTTGATTGTTGTTGTTGTTGTTATTGTTTTAGTAAACACTCACACCAGACACATCAAGAAGCCCTTAACTATTCAATCACATCAAGAAAACCCTATTCCTAGGTGGCGAGAAATGGACAATACTTGTTTGAATCCTCTCACAATAAAACACCCATTCAATTTGGATAGTTAGAAGCTTGGCAGCACTGGCTCCCCTCCACGACACACACTTCTCAGGCCTACCAAGCTTCAAATTTCTCAAGGTCCGAAGACCTCGATAAATTTACTATCTCAACAAGAGGGGTACATGAGAGGTTTCTTAGGCATGCGCGTCTCACAACACCTGTATCAACAAGTAGAAAAGGATTTTTGCCACTATCTAAAAAGGCTTTTAGTAAGGGTCTTTGTTTAAGTGTATCCTCTATGTCCGCATAAGCATGATTCAGGCTGCTAACCCCATAGAGAACCTTAGCACAAGAAGTTTATGATACGTGATTGAGACCTAGAGGCCCTACTTTGTATTAGGCGAGAGCCGAGTATAAGCTCAAATGCCACTTATCTTCTGAGGCTTTGGTCTGGAGGAAGCATTTTTATTATAGTGAGTCGAAGAAGATTGGCGTTAGCTTGTTCTCACTTGGGTCATTCTCCAAGGGTGAGTACTTTTTCCCACTTGGACAGGCCCTCTAAAGTTGCAGATCTCAAATGACGAATGACAATAATGTTTCTGGATTTTTGATCATCCAAAAAGGGTGAGAGCATAGTTTCCTAACATTATTGCCATCCCTAAAATACCAGATAGAAGTTCATTTTAAAAGGTCTTGCATGTGCGTTCCTATTTTAATAAAACAAAAACAATATGAAAGCACAATGTTTAGCATTTTATAGATCAAGGCAACCTGCAAGATGATTCTTTAGTAGTATGTGTTTTAGTCTTCTTTTTCAACGTCCTGCAAACTACTGTTAGGCTGAAACCAATAAGATAATCCAAAGAAAAACAAAGCCCAAAACTCGTCAGCATTAGAAAATCCAAAAAAGTAGAAAAATGATTGCATATTCAGAATATAGACAAAAAATATGCACTTTAAAAAAAATGCATCCAAAAAGGTTACTACATGAGCCCGTACTAGGCTATGAGAGCTACAAAACAAGGGATTAAGTAGGTACAGTCATCAAAAAGTGCAATTTCTAATAAATCTAGCAACCAAAAATAGAAAATAACTTCATCACAGTGATCCTCAGACAATTTTACACAAAATCAAAAAACATTGCTCTAAAAAAGGACCTACAACAAGCAAAATATGAGGTTTTCAAATTAGACTGTAAAACCAAAAATCCATATGGTGAATGCTAAGTTTTTAAAACTCTTGCTGACGTCAGCCCAATATAAGGTTAATTTTGATGGTTTGATGAGCGTCACCAAAAATCAAAAACCCTACAAAATGATGGTTGGAAGACCCTCAAATTTAATGAACCCAAATCTCTTGCATGGCAAAAAGAAGGTGACTTGTTGCCCTTGTGCCTGCTGAGTTGGTAGATGATGTGGCCTTGTGCCACTTGTTGATTTTTTACTAGCCCATTTGGAGGACTGAAATAGGCACAGATTAAATGTAGTTACGGATCCTAAAGAGTTGGGAGATCAAAACGGCTCTGGGAGGTGATGGCAAGCGGTGGAAAGGGTTTATGCTACGTGAGCAACAAAGGGAAGATGGTGCGCAGAGGGAAGAGCAGCCCAGGGAAGATGGTTGCGTAGGGTGGAAAAGAAGCAGAGGGTCTTTGAGCTGGGTAGAGTGGTTGCAGAAGGAAGGGAGGGTGTGTTTAGGGTTGCGCGTGAGGTGGAGGCTGTGGGAGCAGCTGTGGGAGCTGCGCGGTGAGTGGAGTGGGATGGAAGGAGTAGTGGGAAAGAAGCACGGGGTTGGTGACAGTTGCGCGAGGTGGGCAGAGATGTCACGTAGTGGGGAGTTGGAATGGGGTTTAGTCCCACATTTCTGTGGTAGGTAATGTTATTTGTGTTTTCAAACAAAGGTTAAAACATACAAACCAAAACCACGGGTTAGGTAGTGGGTGGATTGACTTGCCGGTTTGGGTATGACTGTTGAATTTAAATGCATAGTGAATGTGCAGGTAGAATAGATAAAACTCATAAGATGTTGGGTTAACACATAGACAAATAATTTTTTTTTTAAAAAAATTCCTCGATCTGCATGCAGGAGATGTGCCTCGATTTGTGTGTAGAGGTCGTATAGCCTCTGTATGCAATTTTTTTTTGCCACAAGTTCAATTTTGGGCGGGTATGGGCATATTTATAGTCGTTTTGAACTGAAACAATGACCTAGATGCGATGGTGGGCTCATATTTTTCTCAAAGTGAATGTGGGTAGGTTTTTGGCTCAAACTGAGATTCGAGCCCCACAGTGGGTGCTAGAAATGTATGTGTGAAAATGGGGTACCTGCATGCTGCACAAAAAACACACACACTTCAATAGATCATGGCATGGTTAGCAGGTTAGAAACCATGAAATCAGAATACATTAAACAACTACACTAACCTAAATCAATCTATTTCCTTCTAGTAGGGAGGAGTATGAGTTTGCTCTCAGGTCATCGCAAACTCAGTGACTACACCTATTCTAAATGAAGGATTTAATCTAGATAATTGATCTAAGATGATAAATGCAAGATGCAGATGCAGTTTGTGGTTAATCCAATCTAATTAGGATTCATTTTTAAGAGCACCAAATTGAAGTGTGTAAGATTCATTTTAAAACACTAAAATTAAATGTGCTCTAAAATTAAGAAGTTCACATAATTAAAAAAAGTAAAATATCAATTAACAATGCTAACCAAATTGAAAGATAAAAATGCAAATGCTTGAATGTAAAATGCAGCATAATAACAATAATAAAAGTTAGGATCCTTTGTGAAGGAAATTAGTTTCTCTTTTATAGAAATCTCTCTTGAATTGATAGTCGAGATAGAAAGAAAAGAGTGGCTCAGATTCGATTTGAGGAAGCACAATCCATGTATAAAGATGATGATTGGTTGAAAGAGTGGAAACTTCCATATTCAGTCTTTTTGGAAACTTCCATATTCAGTTCTTAGTTAACTAAAATGCTTCCAAAATGATAAATAGTGGAGAATCAGTTAACTGAGTGGCACTGGATTGTTTCCAATTTGATGATCAGTTGAATGGATTTGATGATGTCATATGCATTTTTAATAATTTAAATGACTTTGAATGCACCTTTTTGTTTTTTATAATTAATTTAATTCCTTTTTGATTTAATTGATAATTTTTTAATTTAATTTAATTAATTTATCAGAATATCAATTAAATAATTAACATAAGGTTTATTTTCCAATGTATTATGATTTCAGGAATTAATTAATTAATCAAGTGTGATGATTGATTAGGACCTAGGGTTTAGGTTAGATTAGCTTGAATTGATAGGTTGAGGAATTTCCTGTTTGATTTAGGACTTAGGGTTTATCAAGATTAGGGTTTCTTGATTAATTATTGAGATTGGGGGTCTAGGGTTTAGATGAACATTTTTAGGTAATTACAATATCATCATCAATAGATCCATTAGCTCCTCTAATAGCATTTACAACCTCCTTAACTCGGCTACAATATTGAACAATAGTTTCTCAATCTAAAATTCTCATTTCACCAAAATTACCTCTCAAGCTTTCAGATTTGGCTCTCAGTACATTTGTATCAACTTCATAGATAGTTTCTAGTGTGTCCCAGATTTGTTTTGCAGTTTTGTAGTCTTTTATGTCTTCAAATTTGGGATAACTGAGGGCTAATGTAATCTCCAACATTTCTTGGTTGTGTTCTTGTTTTTCTTTCATCTGTTGAGCTGTCATAAATGTAGGCATTGTTATGTAATTATGTTCCACTTAGTATTTTTCTACTTCACCAATTCCATCTAGATGTAATTTCATCAAACTTTGCAATGCAAGAAAGTTCTCCTTGTTCAGTCTCAGTACCTCCTTTTTATACATCTTGATCTTTAGCTTCAAGTATCTTCCAACTTTTCTTAACAAGCACCACAACGCTATGATACCAATTTTTAGAATGATTCAGAATAAATGAGAGGGGGGGGGGGTGAATCAATTATCCTAGGTCTAGATGTACCAATTGAAATTATAAACACTTTAACCAACTTAGATCCACTCAGTAATCCACTCGGTCTCTATATTGCATATAGTCAGTAACATAAACTTGCAGTTCACTGTCCTAATGTAATCAACTTGAGGAATATAGAACTATTAAGAGTATAACACATCAAATAACATTCACACAAGTATGGCACCAAGATTTAATGTGGAAAATTAATATGGGAAAAACCACCAGTAACATGCTACCAATTTTTCACTCTTCTGAAGTGAGCTCAGTGAGAAGCCAACCCTGTTAAAGGTTACAATACACACTGTTAAATGTGAACTGGTTAAAGCATTCAATCACCTTGTTAAAAGTGAGACTTGTTAGAGGGCTTATACCATTCCATTAGAATGTCACCTTGATTAAAGGATTTACAATATGACTATTAGGTCAACCTTAATTAAAAGTATTTTGCACTGATACAATGGTTAGAAAGTAACAGTAATGTGATCTAAAACATACAAATCACTTTGAAAATACATATCCACTTTTTATCAAATGCTAATTCATTGAATGACCTCCATTATCATCTCTATCACTTAGATCTACTTGGAAATCCGTCAAGAAATCACCATTGTGCAGTCTTGTACTGCTCTTCTCAGTCTTCTCTATCTTCTGCTTAGATTTCCAATCAACTGAATTAACCTCACTACACATAAACTTTAACTAGGTTAATCTTATAACTCTTTGATCAGGTAGCTAGATATTTTTCCTCTTAATCATCATCATAGATATTAGGGTTTGGTCAGATCCAATGAATCCTTCCAACATTTCATTTTCCATCTACAAGGTAGAATACATCCTAAAACTCCTTCTTGAATCCATACATAAAATGGTTAAACATATATTAAATGCTCATTTAATTCTCTCTTCAACAATCATCCTCATATTAAATATACTTCACATATCCCAAGAAATCAACTATGTCAACTGGGATCTCAAATCTTAATCAAACTGTCAAAATACTCACACTCTGTTATCACTATGTTCTCCCACTCGGTCATCACTAGATAACTCGGTAATTTACTGACACTCAATAAAAATTGATGCTCAGTTGAAACTAAATTTTCTTTCCATGTACTGACGCTCAGTCGATACTTGCATCACTCAGCACATACATAAGCTCCTTAATATTTTTCTCTGTTACTCGGTCAAGAATAAACTTTTAGTCATCCAAACTTCACTTGGTGTTAAAGATAAACAACATATTACCTTACCAACATGCAATCTCATCAAGTACCCTTTGTAGTTTCACATAACTCAACCATTTCACTAGGTCTTTTTTTATCTCCTATTTTCAAATCTTCTTCATCAATCAATTGATATGGCACTTTACAAGATAGAAATTGTCATACAAGTTAAGGTTATGCATCAATGGAAATATAACAATTGTTTCAATTGTAGCTTCAAACATCTACCATCAAAGTCTTAGTAACTGATCTGATCACAGTCTCACAAGCCTCTTCAACTAAATTTTTTTGAGTTCCATTCCTTATAATTTCAGAGGTATTGATGCAACCAAAATCAACCAAATCTATTTCATAACAATAATTCCTTGTTAATACACTTTAGATAGTTTGTTTGACAATCTTGAAACTCTGATTGTCACAGTTTATTAGATAATCAAATCTTCAAAAAAAACCTTTGTGCTTTGATTGAATGGACAATGTTCAAGGATAATCCATTTATATAATTAATTATTACCCTTTGCTAAAGATTGAAACAAATAAACAAGATCTTTCCTAAAACTGTGACTGTCTTTACATTGACAGTTTGAACTATACTCATCAAATCAAACCTCCAAACTTTGTGAATCCATTCTCTCCATACATGTTGCAGAGGGTGAACATGTTTTCTTAACCTTCTTTGATCATTTCATGCCCTTTACAAGCCTTGTAAACAAGAATAAGAATGCCATGATGGTGATGGAATGTGTTGAAATTCCATAACAATTTGATTCTCATGACATTTCATCATCATCATCATCACCATCATCATCATCATCATCATCATCATCATCATCATAGAATTCCATCATTCAAATAGTTTTTTTTCTTTATCTATGCGATCACTTTCTATCATTTGTAATTAGGACTACCTCATCTTTTGTTGGTGACAAGTTATGAAATAGTTCACTGCCTTGTGTATGATATTTCTTGCTATTATGATTTGATAGACTTTTTCTAAGAATCCATAAATTTTTCAAAATCATCTATTTTAGGATTTTGTAGACATGTATGTACCTTTTTCTAAACAATAATTAAGCTACTTTTACCTACCCCTAATTGTATAATGCGTAGTGTGATTAAATGATTGATCTTTTATAGTCCTCAAGAATACTCTTTACCATTCATTTCAGTATTTGTATAAACTATGATGACTAATGGTTTGAATTTTGGACATGGGTTCCTCTATCATAGGGTCAACATATAAAAAAGTGTGAAATGACTTGAAAGAAGTGTTCTTCCAGTTTGAAAGGTAATGGGAGTAAGTATATCATTGGTTGATAAGTTTGATAAGTTGATGAACATATTATGAGTCTTAGAATTCAATCTCGATAGATGCTTCAAACCTATCAAATTGTGAATTAGGTTTAGGTTTCCATAGAGAGAATGAGAGGCCAATACAATCTTGATTTGAAAAATTGTGTGGTATACCCAAACGGTGCAAAGGACGTCTTTTTGCACCCCTAATTCTGGAGAAGGTTCTTTGCATTGTTTGTGTTATACTACTCAATTATGAGTTCCCAAGGATTTTGAATTATGTAAGGGGTGTGCATTTTGGTGAAGTATCAAAACATTGGTTCGATCCTTGTGTAATGAATTATGTAAGAGGTAAGAAGTTTTTAAAAAAATAGTTATAGGTTGCCAGAATTTGGACGAAAGTCCCTTACACTCTCTACGATAAATGTTGTATTTGCGATAAAAACTTTCATCGTAGGTACAAAATTCTCACCAGAGCTAAAATATTTCTGTTGGAAGTACAATGATTATTGTTATCAGAGTTCCAGCGGATGCTAAGGATAATGTTGTACCTGCGATGAAAATTTTCATTGCAAATACATTAATTTTTGTCGATATTTTGATGATAATAATCATGGATATTTTAAAATTTTTGCCACCACACTTTTGAGGAAAACATGGGTGGTTGTGGGCTTCGTATTTTGACGATTTTTTTTTGGGAACTATGACAAGAAATGTTCATCGGATTGTTCGACGAAAATCCAGCAATGATAGGTTTGCCAAATTTTTGTCGAAGAATCAACATGTGGGCGTCAGAATACCGATGATTGTTCATCAAAATATGTGCATAAATGTGTTAGTGAATACATCTAAATATGAAATTAAAAGTAAAAGTTAGATTTGAAAATAAAAATTAGAAGACATGCAAGTGTCAAATATTTTGGGTTCACCAACATGTAATGTTGGTGAGCTAGGTCTCTATATGCAAGCACATAAATTATATATTTCAAAAATGATTGTAAATATGAAAAAATTAAATGCATAGAAATCAGATTTGAAAATAAAAATTATAATTTTTTAAAAATGTAAGTAGTCTCAGGTTCACCAAAATATAGTGTAGGGAATTGGGATTTAAACATAGAATACAAACTAGGAATCAGACCCCAATCCAATTAATTACATTGGAGAAAAAACAATAGGACCAAATACAAACCCTTAGGAGATCTACATGCAACGTGTTGATTGTTCTCTCTTTAGTAAATTTGATTTGATTTGGATGTGATTGGAAAGTGACAATGCAATATTTGGGACAAAAGGTGTAAAATTATAAATAATCAATATAAAATATAAAATAATTTTTTTTAGATGTCTCAATCAATTATGATTCATTGAACTAGAAAGGGGATCCATAGATAAATATATGGTTGAAACCAGAGCTCAAAATGGCTAGATATTATCATTAGGAACTAGATAGTCCTCTAGGTATCCTAGATTCAAAATAGAAGTCAAATTGGTCTTGGGAGCCACTAAATTATCTCTAGATCAGCTTTCAAGAAAATTTACTAAGACAATGACACTAGATGTTAGTGTCCCCCTAATGAATGATGTCACATTGATCCTATCTCTATCTTCTATAGGATATTTTATTCCTAAACTAAATTTGAAATGTTTTTTTCTAGACCTGAACCTTTGCAAATAGAGAGAAAATAATGTTTGTGAGGTATATGGGATTTCCTTATCCAATCCCCAAGTTTGGATTCAAACCAAAAAATATGATGACATGAAAAATAAATCTTAGATCTGAAGTAAATGCTTGAATTATACTCTTTATAGATGATGCAATGATGTTATAATAGTTCTTCCAAATTTTGATGTAATAACATGACGAGTCATCACAAAACCCATCAAAAAATCATAATTGAAGATGCCTTGTAGCTTGATGCACTTTGAAATATCTACATGTTGGGTGGATATTTTGCAACCAACAGTTTTAAGGATCAATTCCAAAATAATGGTTCTAGCCACAGTGTGTTAGATATTCTCTCCTAATTACAAGGGAAGGCTCTCCTTTCTTGTTGCTACTATAATCACCAAAACACTTAACTACTTCTATTTACACTAAGATAAATCAAGGTGAGACATTCATCCTATTCTCTTATTTTAGAATAGATATTACCTTTACAATAGAATCTTTAATGGATGGTGCATTTCACTAACAAAGCATTCATTGGAGAAATAATCTTGATAAACAGATGATTAGATGTAAGAATAACCTTTAGCATACCAACAACTTTCAGTAACTCAGGAAATAAAAAAATGTCAAAGTCTTTTAATGAACCCTTATGAGATTATGAGAATAAGAATAAAACACATGTGCAACTCAAGTTATCCAACATGTATTTCACCTTGCATGCACAAACAAAGAAACACAAAGTCTACAAACTATCTCCTTTCTTGAGAGTTTTATACTAATCTCAAACTTGATAAGCAACTCAAAGTCTGCAAGATCAAACCTAGAAATATAACTATAACTTTAAACACAATTTGCAGCTCAAAGTTGGTAAGATTGGGTTCAAATTCTTTTTAGACAATAGAACACATTCACAACTAACTCTCGAAAATGTCATCACATAATAGCTTGAATCAACACAAAGTTTGAAAGAAAGGTGTCTCTTTTATTGATTGTAATTTGCCTTACATCTAAACCCAATTTTAGAGTGCACACACAAATTGGTAGAGTTTTGTTGCATTGCCAAAAAATCCTTATTTAAAATGAGCCCTCTTGTATTTATAGAAGAGAGGTTGAACCTATTGTTGACTTATTCAACATTACAATCCTATGTAATGTGATTACATGTAACTAGATTATGTGCAATTGCAATTTTTACTTTACATGTGATGTTACTATATGAAATTACAATTTTATTTTTTACATGTAACTAGTCAAAATTAAATTACAAAATGCATGAGGAAAACTATACTAAGTGTCTAACAAGACACAACCTCTATTTCTAATGGTTGAAACTGTATATGGGTGAGAACATCTATATGAAAAGCATCACTTTGACCTATGCATTTTATGGTATCATTTGCTTAAAATATGCGTTGAACGCGTTCTATTTCCTTTGCAGCTAAAACAACATCACACCAGCCACATCTTCTTCTTTTGGGCAGTATAAGCTCTTTGGGAAAATCTTTCTCTGAAGTTGAGTTTTGAAGCTTGAATTGTGATTGAGAGCATTCAAAATGACGTTGCAGTGATGTGTTCTAAAAATTTCAATGGTTGGACAATGAATTGACACGACCTATGATATGCTAGATAGAAACTTGAATAAAATGAAAAGACACGAAAAAGAAGAAAAATGACTAAAAAGTGACCAAAAATACAATTTTGAGGTTTTTGGAGTGCAATGAAAGTGAATACACAAGTGTAGTTCATCTTGAAAAAGTTTATGTAATCAGAAAGAAAAGTTCTAATCATAAGGGAAAAACAAACGTTTTAAGTGAAGTCTGGGTTTTTGGACCCAATTGCACTTATGATTGTATAGGTAACTACATGTGTAGTTCAACTTTCAACTAGGAAAAAAATCTATGATTTTATTTGCATTTGCATTTTCAAATGGTAAACTTGGGTACGATTGGGGTTTTTAGATGTGATTGTGCCTATGACTACATGTAACAAAACATGCAATAGGTGTGAAAAAACCTAAAATGCTTATGATAGTTATGGATATTTTAGATGTAATTGCACATAAAATTATATGTAATAGTACATGTAATGAGTATTAAAAATCTTGATTTGGGAACAAGGTAGATATGCAACATAATGAAAACAAAGTTCCATGTTGTGATTGCATATAGGATTACATGTTGCAATACATGTAATGGAAGTGAAAAGTTTGAATCTGGAACCATGAAGATGCAAAATTCATAGCATTTGGGAATTATACCCCTAATCACATATAACATTACATCCATTGTTGGGTGCAATGTAAACTGAAAATGCAATGTAAACTCCGGATTTGAAATTGAAAAATATAAGATATATCATCGAGACTTTTTGAACCCGATGACATATTAAGTACAGTTAGTGTCATTGCCTGCATATTGAACAAGATGCATTTTAAAAACCATAATGCAATGTGTATTGATGTGATATTAGAAAATTAGAAAACACATGGTGCATACGACTGTGCCCTAAACAAAAAACAAAAAAAAATGTCACTGCTAAAGATGACAAAATGGAAGAAACCCTAAAATGAATTCATAAACAATATTAAAAAGAGAAAAATGTATACAAAACACAACATCATACCTGATGTAAGGCACAAAAATATATGCACAAAGTAGTCTAAGTAAAAAACATGAATCCTTATGTGTAGAGGCAAAAAATAATGGCTTAAATAAATCCCCAAACGAGTGCAAACCAGTCAATGAAATATATTGAGGACCTTAGCATTTACAAGCTTGGCAGTTTTCATGAAATCCATGTTAGAGCTCGATGTTTTTCTATTAACTCATGATTTTATCACTAAAGCTTGGCATTTTTATAAACTGGAGTTTTATTGTTTGACATTTTTATGAAATCTGGAATATGGGCTGACCCATTTGGTTCACCCGGAAGATGAATGAGAAGATGCATAAGGAATTTTAATTCTTTATTTTTTAATTTCTTTGAATATGGTGTGTATACATGTGTGTATATATACACACATGTGTATATATACATACATACATACATGTGTGTATATATACATGTGTATATATATACACACATTATATGTGTATACATGTGTGTATATACACACATGTATACACATATACACACATACACACACATGTGTGTATACACACACATACACACATATACACACATATACAGACATTTGTGTACATATATACACATACATGTGTGTGTATACACACATACATGTGTGTGTATACACACATGTGTGTATATACACATACAGGTGTGTATCCATGTATACACATATACACATATGTGTATATATATAGACATACACACATGTGCGTATACACATATACACACATTTATGTATATATACACACATACACACACATACATGTGTGTATATATACACACATATACACACCATACATATACACATACAAGTGTGTATCCATGTATACACATATACACACATGTGTATATATATACACACATACACACATTTGT
>MU226802.1:41633-64299 GCA_018584345.1 Thuja plicata | reverse complement strand
TATATACACACATATACACACCATACATATACACATACAAGTGTGTATCCATGTATACACATATACACACATGTGTATATATATACACACATACACACATTTGTGTATATATACACACATATACACATTTGTGTATATACACACATATACACACACCATACATGTGTGTATATATATAGACATATACACATGTGTGTATGTGCACGTACCATACATGTGTGTATGTACACGCACAATACATGCATGTATATATACACACATATATGTATGTATATATACACACATATGTGTATATACACATACATGTATGTATATATACACACATATGTGTATACACACATGCATATATACACATGTGTGTATATACACACATGTATATATACATCCTTATAGCAATATAATATACATCTTTATAGTCACGGATCCCACGAAATATTAAATTTGGTTTTCTAAAAATTGGAATTCTCATTCCACTTATTTTGAAATTCCAATTCCACCTATTTAGGTGGAAGATGATATTCCCATTTTGGGGGCAAAATGAGAATTTCAGAATTCCAATTCCATTTTTTTCCAAGGACCCAAACATGGAATTTGGCATTATCCAGAATTAGGTAATGCCAATTCCTATCATATTTCAGGAAACAAACGGGCCCATAATTACACTGAAAGGTGTCTTCTACCAGTGGCAACACAGACTGAATGAGTCTGTCTACATTAAAAAAAAAACAAAAAGCGGTGGAGTCACACGAATCATTTCATTGCTGAAAGAAGATAATCGATTCATCTACCGGATACCCAAGATGAATTTAGCATTCACATGCATTGTATTAGTATTAGTAGTTTTGTAATAAAGGAGATTTTCACATTGTAAAATGAGGATTGTAATAACCCTTGCAATACATAATATATGCAGTTAAGATTGTAGTTTTTGTGAAATTCATTTTTGGAGGGAAGAGAGCATTGACAATATACGCTTCCACAACAATATTTAACTGCAAAAAAACTCATGGATAAGCTCTCCTAAATATCCATCTATGCTTCTTGTGCTAGTAGAATTTTGAATGGCAGTGATGCCATATTTTTAAGTGTCTACAATGCTTTAATTTTTCTTTTTTGAAAAACTGCAACCATGATTTTAATAAGTATATTTGTTAGAATTAATATTTCCTTGGTAATTATGTAATTAAAATATATACCAAGGACATGTCATATTATTTTTAATTTTTTTAATAAGGAAATTAGATATTCCTTCTTAAGAGGATTCTTACACATGGCACACACCAAATGTGAATGTGGCACACATTGAGTATGGGAGTTACATGCAAACTCCTTTACTCATCTCTACTTAAGAGATGACTCTCACACACTTCTTAAGGTTCTAGGGTTATCATAGGGGTTCTAAGTTGGATTTCTTCTCTCTTCTCTCACTCTCATTCTTGCAATATTGTAATGAGCTTATGCTCTCATTCTTTAGGCTTTGATCCATATTCATATTATTTACAAGGGGTTTTTTCTTTCTTTTTCCCCTTTCAAATCCTTGAGTTCTTGTTTTGGTTCTTGGAGCACTTTGGTCAACTTGTGGTTGATCTATTGAAGAAATCTCTCTCTCTCTCTCTCTCTCTCTCTCTCTCTCTCTCTCTCTCTCTCTCTCTCTCTCTCTCTCTCTCTCTCTCTCTCTCGGTAAATCTCTTCCGTTGCATACTCTCTTGGATTATTTCCTTATCTTTGTCATTTTACTTTATGTTTCTAACATGGTATCAGAGGTGGTTTAATCCTTGCTTTTGAGTGTGCATGAAGGTATAGCTGAAATATATCTCAGTTGTGAAGGAGAAAGCAATTTGTTTTCCTATCTAACTCTTTTTTGCAGGTTTTCTTTCATTGTTTCTTGCAAATCTAACATATTCTAGATGGCTTTCCGCCAGATCTAAGTTTTTTCATCTCTTTTTCAAGTTTTTAAAGATCTAACTCACCCTCTGTCGGGCAACCGCAAGGGCTTTCTTTCATGCTTTTTTGTTCATTCTAACAATCTATTTGCAGGTTTAAATATCTTGTTTAATCTTTTCTCTCTATTCTTTCAACATCTCTATTTTTTTTATCTCTGTAGATTTAAATATACATATTTATCATATCTCTCTGTTTTATTTTATCTCTAGTTTATATATATCTGTATCTAATCCATCTTTGGTTATATCTTTTTATTTATATCTCTGCAGGTGTATCTTCTAATCATTTTCACTTGTGCAACATATACTCTTTGTTGGCGCAGTCCTTCAGATTCATTGCCTCACACAGCTCCACTTTTAAACTTCTAAAACTTCCTTCACATTCCTTGCGCAAACTGCATTATCTTATTTCTTCTTTGGCGCAACTTCCTTACCTTTTTGTCCAGCTTTCAGCGCAGCTTGTCTTCTTCATTTAGCATAGTATTAGTATTTTCTCTTGCATACTTATTGTAAGACTTAACCATACATTGCGTAGAAATTAAATTTATGGTTATTAAATTTATCAAAACATAGCATTATCCCTTCTTTGTGCAGCATATCATCCCATCTCGTAGCTCCATTGAAACTAGTACAGTTTCCTTGCGCAACAAGTTTTCCATTTCATTATGCAGGATATTGGTCCTTCTTGCACAACCTTACCTTATTTTATTGTGCAGCCTTACCTTGTCTTATCCTCCTTGCGCTGTATTCTTTCTTTGCTCCTTAGCGCAGCCTATCCCTAGCCTTGCGCATCTTGCCATATCATTTGCGCAGCTTTCCATATCTTGTTTCAGTCACTTTAACCATTCATTGGTATATGGTGAGTTAAACTGTTACTTTAGCTCCTTTACTTCAACATTGGTATAGTTTTTATTATTCCTTTTCTACGCAGCTTTGTCTGCATTTTCTATTTCTTCCTTGCACAGGTTCAAAAGTTTCAAGTCAACTATTAAAAAATATAACTATTAATATCTTTTTATTATTCATTCTCAATGCAGAAATCTATGGTTTAGCTAATTTTAGCTCTAGTTTGAATGATTATCATTCCATCTTTGACTCATTTATTAATTTTTTTAAAAATCTGGTCAAACCTTATTTTCATTAAAAAATTTTACTCGTTCAAACATTTTTTCTACTCAATATTTCAGGATATTGCTTCACTCTTAAATTGATCATATGAAACCTAACTTTTTTCAATAGCTATTTCGTTAATTGGTTGTTATTAAAATTTGTTTCATCACTTTAACAAAAAAACTTAATTTTTTTTAATATTTAAAATTTCTAGAATATTGATATTTACTATTCGCATTAAACTGAGTTTTTAGATCCATTATTGTATTCTACAACTTGTATTTAAGTTTATTTTAATTCATTATGTCGATGTTAATTCTAGAAATTAAATTAACAAGTTCCAATTATTATGCTTGGAAGTCTCATATTACTTTTATTTTTTGTTTTAAACATATTCTTGATGTGGCGACTAGTGCGACTTCTGTCCCCGCTACTACTGCCTCTAAGGAAGATATTGATGCTTGGAATGAGAAAAATGATGAGGCTTTAGGCCTTATATGCATTTCTTTGCATCCTGATTTGTATGTATTAATTGCCCATTGTACTAAAGCACATACAACATGGACTATTTTGAAAACCACCTTCAACAGTGCAACTGAATCTCGAAAGATTCAACTCCAAGATCAATTGGAGGATCTCAGGTATACAGATTTCTCAACTATGGATGATTTTTACTTAATTTTGATTCATTTTGAAGTCAATTAACTGGTTTAGGAGTTACTTTATCTGAAATTTGGTTAATTCATATCATTTTTAAAAAAATGTCTTCCTAGACAATTTCAGCAATTTATAAATAATATTCATTCTCAATTAGCTATTCCTTTGTTATCATCTCAATTGACTTATGCTATCTTTCAACAAATTTTACGTCAAGAAGAGGCTAAGTTAATTCAATTTGGCTCAATCAAATCTAATGAACATGCTTTCATGTCTAGATCTCATAATAATAGATCAAATAATCATAATCATAATAGTGGTTATCATAACAATTCTAATAGACCTCATTGTAATTATTGTAGGAAATATGGTCTTGTGATCAATACTTGTTTTAATAAACTTAAACATGAGAATTCATCTATTCTAAATACTCAAAATTCTCATAATCATAACACTCGTCAAGCTTTTGCTATTCGTTATGGGATGTCTAATTCTTACTATGATGATACTACTATTTGGGATGAATATTATGATGAAGGCTACTCTTGGAATAAATTTCTTGATTACTATCTTCCTACTCAAAATGATTATATGCTCTCTCCTTATGATGAAATGCAATTTGATGATCCTTGCTCTCATTTTGATGATATTCTTGAACAAGAAGAGGAAATTATCTCTAACTTTCTTAATGTTACTTTGCAAGATATGTGCATTAATCAAGATGAAATTCATAATGGTGGTACTAATCATATTATTGTTTTGGAGGTTAATGATGGTAGCTCTCCTCCTCTTGATGTCTCATATTATGATGAGTACATTACAGATTTATTTTATGCAACTGAAGATTGCATTCCTAATTATATGATTGATGATTCACAATATGATTTTTATTTCCAAAGTGTTACTGATTCAACACTAGGCGATCCCAATGATGGGCGTTCTACTAGTGTTTCTTGTCTTATTTCAAGCTCAGGTGTTGATCATGCTCCACCTCTATGTTCTACTGGAAATGAATATACAAAATGCATAAATGCATCTCAAGAATTTCAATGGTCACTTGAATATTTGGGTCCCCCTCCGCAAGCAATTACATCTTTATATTGTCAAAGTGTTATCCACTTAGCAAACATTCCTATGTACCATTCAAGCTCCACTGATCTAGTTGAAGAAATACAAGATGATCAAGCTATCAACAATCTTCTAAAGACTCTTTCAAAAGAAACATCTCAAAATCATTGTAAACATTTGGGTGTCATACTTATTGATCTCATCTCCCCAAGTAAATATTAAAGGGGGATGTTAGAATTAATCTTTCCTTGGTAACTATGTAAATAAAAGATATACCAAGGACATGTCATATTATTTGTAATTCCTTTAATAAGGAAATTAGATATTCCTTCTTAAGAGGATTCCTACACATGACACACACCAAATGTGAATCTGGAAAACATTGAGTATGGGAGTTACATGCAAACTCCTCCACTCATCTCTACTTAAGAGATGGTTCTCACACACTTCTTAAGGCTCTAGGGTTCTCATAGGGGTTCTAAGTTTGATTTCTTCTCTCTTCTCTCACTCTCATTCTTGCAATATTGTAATGAGCTTATTCTCTCATTCTTTAGGCTTTGAGCCATATTCATATTATTCAGAAGGTTTTTTTCTTACTTTTTCGCCTTTCAAATCCTTGATTTCTTGTTTTGGTTCTTGGAGCATTTTGGTGAGATTGTGGTTGATCTCTCTCTCTCTCTCTCTCTCTCTCTCTCTCTCTCTCTCTCTCTCAGTATTTGGTAAATCTCTTCCATTGCATACTCTCTTGGATTCTTTCCCTATCTTTTTCATTTTACTTTATGTTTCTAACAATATTCCATTCCTTACAAATTATGAATTCAAAAATTTTGTAACTTGCTCATCTCATCTTCTTAGGTCAATTATTTGAAGAAGACACCCAACTTGAACTCAGAAATTAAAGCTCAATGTTCATGATTACGAGGAGTTGCTTATCTCCTACTTTGGTGATCAGATTAATGTAATCGAATATTAGGTCATTGAATATTTTTATATGCTTTACATTATGTTTTGCATGTAAGATTCTCAAAAAGATTCGACAACTTTTTAACTATTGTTTGCACAATAATATACATGTAACTAGACATGTAATAGCCTCAAAAAAGTTTGAATTAGCCAATTTTGGGGTCATGTAAATAGACATGTAATATCTTTTTAATAATGCTAAAAAAATGCAAACTCCTAAAGCAAATAATTAAGACTTAAAAATGAAAACTTATAAAAACAAATTGATTTTAAAAGAAATGAAAATGAAAAAAAACACTAATCTTGACAACAAAAAGACTCAAAAATAAAATATTACAAAAAAACCAATTTTTTAAATGATAAAATGTTAATTAGAGTATATCTATGAAATTTAATCAAAAATTAAATAAATTTTGTTGGTTTACTAATATGAAGTTAACGGTAACAACTAGTTTCAGACTGGGGAATATCTCTTGTTCATTCTTGGAAACAACGAGAGATGTATAATCTAGCTACCTAAGTGCCTTCTATCCATTGGGCTACAAACTTAAGCAAAAGAAAAGACAAAAATACAACAAGGATGATGTGACTGACTCAAAACAAGGCTTAAACTTGTGCAAGTGCACTTATTGAAAGGGAAAGACTAACCTAACCTAGATTATCCAACAATGTAAACTTTCTCAAATAAACCCATTTACTGGCTTACCAAAATAATCGCCCTTCTTCAACAACTTGCAATGCTTGACATGATCCACCAAAACTAGATACATATGTAACACAAACAGTTGGGCCAAGAACTGGTGCACAATCTTTTGGATGAAAGCAGAAAATTTAGTTACCTCCTCAGATAGATCAAATGTATTACTGCTACAAAATGGATCAAAAAATTTAGACTGTCCTTGTTAAGTTGAATATACTTTTTTGGCTTCTTTCTAAGGTATATCCTCATGTTTAAGTACAAGTGGAACCTCTGATTTCTCATTGGCACCCAACAAAGCAAGATGTATGTTTGGAAATCCCCTTGATCATACAAAGACTGAATTCTTCTTGACAACTGCAACTTGAATAACTGGCTCTTACCTCAAGTTGTTTTGAAAGAATTGGTTCATGTTCTTTAGATGAAAACACAACTGCAATGCATACAATAATGTGTTGTTCACAAAATTTAGATTTGGAAAAATCTAAATTATTTGTGAGAAGATCCTCCTCGAGCTTTGGGATAGTGTGTTCATGCAAAATGTGTTTGAGTTCATGATCTTGAGACATAAATACATCATTTTAAACTTGAATAATATTTTCATGCATGTCCATCTTTTCATGTCTAAAGACATGATTATCTTCATTCACTTGAACCTTAGCATAATGACTTTCGGTTTTTTTTTCATCAACGAATTTTAGAGACTACATAAACCAGAATTGGGAGTCACTAGCTATGTCTTCTACCTTTTCCTAGAAGAGAGTAGTGAGATAACTTGATTTATATCCATGATGCTTTGTTTCCTTTGCCGATGGTGACACAAGAGAAAGCTTCCATGGTAGTGAAGCTAAATTATTATGATTCCTAATAGCATAATTGTGAGTAGGATTTGGGAGTGGCCTCCTTGGTACGTCTTTACAAGGAATGAAGAGATTACCTTCAGATATTTTCTTTTTAACAGAAATAAATTCATTGGCCAACCTTTTCACCACATGATCCATTCTTATGATGGAAGAAAATGAATCCAAAGAACTTTCTTTGAACCCACTTTCTTCTATTCTTATCTACCAAACAAGAATGAGATCATCTTCAATTTCTGTTTCCAAGTTTTGCATAGTTGCAAGATTAGCTGGGGCTTCTTTTCTTTTAAACAACTTCACCTCAGGTATTTGAGCAGTGGCAAAGAAACACTTTAAATTTGCAGCTGTAAGTTGAGCAGTAGTTGGAATTATTCATGTTAATTTGTTGAAATAGGCAATGAGTTCACACATAGGCATGTGACATTCATTCTTCAACTAGGTGAGTTGGTCCAACAAGGAATAAGCATCTTCAATAGGCTTGAAACTTTCTTCAAACTTGGATATGAGAGTAGCCTATTTTGTGAAATTATTTGGTTCAAGAAGGTAAAACCAGTCAGTAACCACGCCTTGGAGAGTTTCCACAAATAAATTCATAGACACATCCTGATGATTAACATGATGAACACCACATACAATATAGAAAGAAACTATATTCTCATTAGGGTGTTTCTTTTCATCACTGAAGACATTGGGAAAATTCTTTCGTGAGCCATCAGGAAGAGCATGTAGAGTTTGATCCAAATTCAATGGAGCAAAAGTATTTCCCAAAATACCTTGGGAAACCATTTACATGTCCTTGGTGATATCTTTCCAAAGTACAAGAAAATAAATTACAATGAATAATACATGGGTATACTTCAAACAAAAGCATGAGGCTTTCGAATGTGTATCATGTCCCCAAATAGGGTCGCCAAAAATGGTTGGGTGGATATTTTGCAATTAACAGTTTTAAGGATCAATTGTAAAAAAGTGGTTCCATCCATAGTGTGTGAGACTCAATATCACCTAATTATAAGGGAAGGCTACACCTTATTATTACCACAATAATCAACAAAACACTTAACTACTTCTATTTACACTAAGTTAAATCAAGACAAGACATTCATCATATTCTCTTATTTTATAATAGATGTTAGAATTACAATAGGATCTTTAATCAATAGTGCATTTCACTTACAAAGTATTCATTTGAGTGATAATATCGATAAACAAAAGATTACACCTAAGGATAACCTTCAGTGTACCAACAACTTTCAGTAGCTCAACAGCTCACAAAACCTCAAAGTCTTTAAATGACCCCTTATGAGAACACGAATGAAACACATGTATTTTAAATTCTCCAACATGTATTAAAAATTTCATGAAAAAATGAACAAAATAAAGCATCAAAAATTCTGCAAACTATTTCCTTGCTTGAGCGTTCTATACTACTCTCAGACTTGATAAGCAACTCAAAGTCTGCAAGATCAAACTTGGAAAAATAACTATAGATTTAAACACCATTTGAAGCTCAAAGTCACTAAGATTGGGTTCAAATCCCTTTTAGACAATAGAACACATTTACAACCAACTCCAGAAAATGTGATCACATGAAAACTTGAATCAACACAAAGTTTGAAATAAAACTACCTCTTTTATTCATTTTAATTTGGCTTACATCTAAACACAAAGTTTTATAGCGCACACACAAATTGGTAGAGTTTTGTTGCATTTCCAAAAGAGCCTTATTTACAAAGAGCCCTTTTGTATTTATAGAAGATATGCTATGAGAAAAAGGTTAAAAAAAAACTACCTACTGTTGACTTATTCAACATTGCAGTCCTATGTAATGTAATTAAATATAATGAGATTATGTGTAACTGCAATTTTTTTCTTTACATGTGATGTTATTATATGAAATTAAAATTTTATGCTTTACATATAACTTGTAAAAACTAAATTAAAAAATCCATGAGGAAAACTATACTAAGTTTTTGATAAGACACGACTCTTATTACATCATCCTCTATTAGAGAGGTCCTCTTGTCGCTAGATTGCAAGTGCTTGAAATGTTCATATTTATATATGGGCGAGAACATCAACATGGAAAACATCACTTTGACTTGTGAATTTTATGGTATCACTTTCTTTGAATCTATCTTGAAAGAATTCTATTTCCCTCACTAAAATGACAACACACTAGCCTCATCTTCTTTGGGGTAGTTCTAGCTCTTTGGGAAAATATTTCTACAAAGTTGAGGTTTGAATTCTGAAGTGTGATTGAGAGAATTCGCAATGGTGTTTCAATGACATTTATAGACAATTTACAAGGTTTGAAAATTACTCAAAATGAACTATGAGACACTAGAAAAAAACTTGACTAAAAATAAAATACACAAAAAAGAAGAAAAATGACTAAAAAGTGACCAAAAATATAATTTTAGGGTTTTTTGAGTGCTCTAAAAGTGAAGGAACAAGTGTAGTTCATCTTGTAAAAGTTCATGTAATAGGAAAAAAAGTTCCAATCATAAGGGAAAACAAAGGTTTTAAGTGAAGTTGGGGTTTTTGGACCCAAATGCACTTAAGATTGCATATGTAACTGCATGTGTAAGCTCAACTTGCAATCAGGACAAAAATCTCGGATTGCATTTGCATTTTCATTTTCAAAGGGTAAGCTTGGGTACGATCAGGGTTTTTCATATGTGATTGCGCATGTGACTACATGTAACAAAAAATGCAATGGGTGTGAAAATCCATAAATTAAGATAGGTATGGAGATTTTAGAAGTAATTGCACATAAAATTACATGTAATAGTACATATAATGGGTATTAAAAATCCTATTTTGGGAACAAGGTAGATATACAGAATAATGCAATCGAGGTTTCATATTATGATTGCATATGGATTAGATTTTTTTTAATAAAGAAAAAATAGGTTTTGAAGGGATCCAAAACCCTATACAACAAGATTATATAAGATATATCATTAAAGCCCATCTAAACAAAAAGGAACAGACAACATGGTAATAACCAACAGGCTCCCACAACCCAAAAAAAAGCTTCAAGAAAACAACCATCAAGTAGCCAAAAACCAGCAAAAGGACCAGATGAAACTCCATCCCAAGCTCCCTTGACCAAGAGCCATCATTTTTTTCCATTAGTAATACCCTTGTAAGAGTGAAAAGTCATGTCAAAAGAGGGTGTAGATGTCCTAGCATTCTTACTATTGAGTGTTGTTTTTACACAAGTCAATTGCTAGGATTTTGAGATTGATTTCCTCTCTAGAAAGAATAATGACCTTATTCCCAAAGTTCTCCAGGGTCGTGGTACAAACTTCTTGGTTACTCAGTTGAAGATAAATGTGAATGTTCACGAGGAGGCCTTTGTTGGTACTTTCAAAACATTAAACTAAAAAACAACTTTAGTATTTTTTTGGTATTTTCAAATTTATCAAAGATTGTAGTTTTACTAATGATGCAAATTTGTGTTTTTAAAGATGATTAATTTCACATTGTTTTCAGATTCATGACAAAAATTTAAATGAGTAAGGTAACAAGAAATGAAGAAAATTTCTCAAAATGAATTCCTATGGACATAAACCATTGTTAATCCTTCCTTGCGAATTGAATGATGGAGAGATTTGGAACAAATACACGAAGTATAAATTAGACAATGTCAGAATTATATACCCAATGGATGCAATCATTTGGAGAGAAAATGCATTCACCCGTGCAAGATTTTCAAAACCTATCAAATCATGAAGCCACCATGATGTGTGCACACATGATATGGATTTATCATTGAGCCCAATAGATGATCTTTCCCATCCATTCATCACAACAAGGTAGATAGACAACATCAAACTCCAAACTAAATAAATGCAGATTCGAAACACAAAATAGTTGGCTCTTTGAAAGAGAATGAATACACATACACACATTCCCCAGTTTTGCATAGATAGAAAAAAATATCACACCATGAATGAAGAACCAATTGTAGATCTTTGTTGCATTAAGAATCTACCTTTATTACATTGCTTTTGATTACAATATATAGAGTTCTGATCTACAAACTTTGAATACTGAAACTAGGGCATCAGAGACTCTAAAATAATGAAAATGAACTAAAACTAAATATTTGCTTAAAGAAATATATTTCTAACTGATATTAAACAAATTGGATAGATTTTTAATCAATTTACAACCAGTTTTCCCATGCAAGAGGGATCAAACTCACCAAGAAAGAAGAGAGAGAGAGAAGCTAGAGTTTCTTTGCATGCAACTGGAGTCTTCTTCTTGATCTTGGAGCTCTCCCTTGGAATATTCATCTAGGGTTCTCTTTGAGGTGGGAACTGATAGAGGATCCTTAATCTTTCCAAAAAAAACTCTAGTTAGGCATCCATTTGATCTAAAGTTCAAATTTTAGGCAAAAAACTGATCTCACTGAAAAAGACCAAAAATTTGCACCCCAACCTCTGCACCGAAATTTTTCAAGTGCAAATTTGACTAAGTGTCAAAACCAAAACTAGAGACCCTAAAATTTTGGACCTTTCAGAGGTAGAAAGGCTAAAAATGCCGAAAGGCAGAAATGTGGGGAGGACCGAAAGGATGAAAGGCCAAAAGGGCTGAAATGCCAAAACTAGCCTTTGGAGTAAAAGTGGCTAAGTGTGAAAAACTGCCCTTCTCAAAAATGGTTGTCCAGGTTTAAGAAATCAGCTTTGGAACACCTCCATATGAGAATCTCACAACCTCTACACTATTTCCTGTACTTCCTTATAATTTATTTCTCTCCTCTTCACTTTGTTGACCTGTCATTCTTGCTTATCTCTGAAAATGGTCAATTTGGAAGCGAAGAACTTGATCTCTTCTTTGTGTTTGGATGTCCTCTGTATATATTGCTTAGAATAGAATAGTTTTTGTAGGGCCTCTTTGGTGCCACTACCTTCCATAATATCCTTGAATTGTTGTATCACTTCCTTTTCTGGGCACATGATCTATTTACTTTGGTCCTAGTATAGTTCTAAGCCAATACCTATGAAGAAGCCTTCTATTTATTCTACCCATTCCATAACTTATTTCTACTTTTTCAGTATGTAGGCTAGACACTTTTTACAAACCTTAATTGTTTTTTCTATGCTCTTAATCTAGGTTTCAAAGTTGTCCAGCTCTTCGCCCTCATATACCTTAACCAGGATATTGAAGCATTTCTTCTTTATTACCTTGAGGTCTTGGAGGGTAGCCTACCATTTGGTTACTTCAGAATCCAATCCCTCCTCACTCTCCATCAGATCAATCAACTTTGTGTTTTCAATCAGAATGACTCTGTAAGGCCTAAAAACTAGTCTGATAACCCCTTCTCCATACTCCTCAAAATCATTCTTCCAATCAGAACTTTCCTGAATGAAAGAAGGGGTCACACCTATCGGTAAGTTTGGAGTAGCTCTCTTTTTTAATACGACATGTAATGAGGCCTCTGTGAAAATTGGGTCAGTGGTACCCACCATCTTATGGATGAACTTCTTTAGAGCCTCATTTTTCTCTGTCAAGGACTTAATGGTCTCTTCATCCTTGCTCATAAAGACTAGAGCGTGCTTCAAACCTAGAGTTGCCAATGTCTTACTTCCTTCCCTGGTTGGTTCCCTTAAGTGTACCTCTTCAAGTGTATAATCCTCAGGGGTGACTTGTTCTTGAGAGGTGCTAATAGAAGGAACTGCTACTTGTGCCTTCCAGAAACCCCTACTATCTTGGGTGACATAGGATATGGTCCTTGCTAGTATATTGGCCTCTGCTTGATGGAAGGCTTGCCCTAGGAATGCCATATCTATATCTTCTCCTTCCTCCTCATCTATGTAAGTTCTCTTCCGAAGCTAAATATCTTTAGTAAACCAAGTAGGTTTACTAAAGGCGACAACTAGCTCATATGGGACAATATGGAGGATTGAAGCCAAGTTTTGTGATGCAGGAGTCACCTCCTCCTCTACCTCTTTCCTATGTTCACCTTCTTCCCAACCTTCCCCCTCATGCATTTATTCTTCATGGATTTCTTGTTCTCACTTTTCTTCTTCTACTAAATCATCTTGTTCATTTCTATCTTGGCTTTCATCCCTTGAGGAACTGATTAACACTTCTTCATTAAGGCCAATCATGGCTGCCAGTGTGGTTTTGAAGTGAGACACAACATCTACTCTTACTGGCCCTTGGGGAGTCAAGATGAAGCAAGGAAAAGGGACCATGGGGGTGGAGTAGGCATTGGCATCGTAGGTGGTGGAGTAGGATTAGAAGTTGGAATGGTAGGTTGGAGAGAAGAAGTTGAAGGAGGAAGAGTTGGTGTTGGAGTTGGGAGAGAAGGTGGTGGAATAGGAATGGGAGGTGGGAGAGAGGTTGGGGGAATGGGAATGTGAGGTGGTGGATTTGATGTATCTAGCTCTCTCCTAAAACTTTACCTCTTTCTATACTCTGGGAACTTGTGGCATCTTGAGTTTTGGGCCCTTGGCCAGTGCTAGAGTCCACTCCTGTGACAGACACATTTAGTGTGGGATTAGTGAATTGGGCCAGAGGTGGAGTGAGGATTACTTGGGGGTGGATGGGTGCCTATATTCCAAATTTGATTCCTGTCATTGAGTCTGGTGTATCCTGACCCTGATCTGCAAAACCCTCTAGGCCTTCAAAATTGGATATCTAGAACTCATCTGACCCTAGGGTATCTGAAGGATTGTCCTACTCTTTTGGATCCTCTATATGATTCATCATGATCTCCTTCTCTTTTCTCTTTTGAGAGGCTTCCTGAGACCTTTTCCTTTTTGCCAAAGGTGCATCTTCCTCTTCTGGTTCCTCTTGTAAATTTTCTAGTCGTGGAGAGGCAGAATCTCTCCTCCTTTTATAATTATTCTTCCCTTCTCTAGTGGTAGGGGGATATTGGCCAGAAGTGGAAGGGCCTTCATCTTAGGTGGCCTATGATGATCCAACATGAGGATCTATCTTCCCTATCATCCTAGTTTTTTGGGCCTTATTCTAAGGATTTGGACCATATTCTACTGCATGCTCATGGCCATACACTATCCCTAGCTTCTGAGGCGGGGCCTTCTTGTATTGGGGTACAATAGACCTCTCTCCATGTTTCTTATCCACCTTCCTGGGTGGATCCATCAATGTTTTCATAGGAATAGGATCCATTTGATAAGACCTTTTATTCCATACCTCCGCTTATCTGACCACATGTCTCACCCTAAATTCCATGTTGTCATTTTCCTCTTTGTCCACCTCTACATTCAGAATGGACTGATTGTATATTTTATCCACAGTATAAATTGACTCCAACACATTATCTAAATCTTTCTCTCAAACCTTTGGAGGATTTGGACCTTTAAGGTCTCCTTTTCTAGTGCAAGGGAAATCCTCTAGTAATCTCTGATTCTCGCCTCATGATCATCTACATAGTTCATCCAATTATCTTCAATGTGTGGCTCATGGATATAGAACTTGCCAATGATATGGCTATATCTACCTATGGGGTCAAATTGGGCCCTGATGTTCTTATATAATTGGAGTGGTAATTCATCCCACTTAAAGGATAAGGACTTGTAGATCTTCATGTACTAGAGATTGTAAGGAACTAGGGAAATAGGGAAGTCTCGATAGTCCTTCTTCTTGTTCTTAATGTGTTCAAATCCATCAGCAAGATATCTAGCCATTTCTAGGATGACTACCCATTCAGATGGGTACCTGGGTAGCTTTCTTGGGTGCAGGGTAGATCCCACCACTCTGATGTATGTAAATGTTCTAACTGTATGTAATAGGCCCCTATCGCCCTTACTTTGGCAACCGCTTCTTCTAATAGCCTCTTTGAAAAATCACCCTCAATGGATCTGATGATTGTGAAGATGAAAGTATTGTTCAATATTTTGTAGTCTGAGCTATTCTCGGGCATATCTTCTCTTCACACCATTTGTGGGTAAACAATATAAGGCCATGCGTTGGGGTCATTTTTTTCCCCCTCTTTGTGAGCCCTGGATAGTCTTCTCATGTGGCTAATAGGTACACTATATATGTACTCATGTAGAATCTTGGGTCGTGCTTGACCACGGTCAGTTTTTCATCTAGTGTGTCACTTATGATAGTGGCCCAATCAAACCTAGCTTTGTGATTCTTGATCTTCTCTATCAACAAGATCATCCAGTTCCCAATTTGGATGGACTCAAGTAGTCCATACACTCATCTTATCAGGGTGACTGCAACCTGGATGTCATCCTTCAAGTACCCTCTCCTAAGGTCTATTTTATCTAGTTTGTTCGTTGGGAGAGGTTGTCTGAGGTATTCCTGGTTTGCAATCCCATATGTATCCTTAGTTTTTTTTCTAAACCACCTTATCCCTTTTTCTATGTAGAAATCATAGAATTTGTCCACGCCCTTTTGGAGATGGAAGACGTCTTCTATGTTTTCCAGCCTTAGGTCGAGAACCACTTGTCCTTCTTTATTCTTAACCACCTTTTCAGTTGGTATGTAGTGGTTAGCCAATGCCATGATCAGTTCGGAGGACATGACTGCCACTAGATGGGCTGCTACATTAACCAGCTCCGATAGGACTAGGGAGGTACAGTCTTCAGACCTTCCTGCTGTTTGAGAACATCTTACTAGGAACTGATCCCAGTCTATGTTCTCGATGTCAGTATCAATGATCTCTATGTTCTTGTTCCCGATCTTTGAAGGGGGTTGATTCCCCTTGTACATGTACTTTACTAGGGATGTTGTTTATTTCTCAGGCATTCCTGCAAGAAAAATGAAAGTATCAGTATCTTTTATTGAAAGAAAACTAAAAATAAAGAAAGGAAAACAAACTAATTAAGAAAAATAGAAGCAAAGGCTCTTTAAGTAGAAAAAAATGCAGTTTTCACTCTTTCAGGTGTTACAAGATTTCGGACACTGAAGGAAAAGTTAGAGTGTGAAAGGGCCAAAAATGTGATGAAAGAGGTTGGAGAAATAAGCCCTCTCAGACTTTCAGTGTGTGAAAGTCCGAAAATGGTTTCAGATTCTGAAAGTCCAAAACCTCTGGAAGGAAGACCTTGTCTTTGGTCATTTCAGCATTTTGATGTTTTGGAGGATTCAGACATTTTGGAGGTCTAAAACACTGGCATTACTGAAAGTGTGAAATGCACTTAGGTGTAAAATTCTCTAGGAGGGAAATTTTTTGGCCTTACGGAGGCCAAAAACCTGCGACTAGGTCATGATGCAAAAACCCTAACTCTAAAAAAAAAGGGTGAAAAGAGGGGAGCGACTTCCTCCACCATTCCCAGGGTGTAAAACCTAAGGACCTAAGAGGGGGCATGACCTGACTAGGCCAAAAAACAAACTAAATAGATGCAAAACAAATGAAAACATGAGCTTGACAAGAAACGAGGGCAAAAACCCTGCCTATTGAATGCAAGGCGAGGGGAGTGAAACAACTAGAGGGCATGAGGAGTAACTGGTACCGCACAACGAGTAGGAGAAAAAAAAGATGGCGAGCATGCGGGGGCATAAAGAAAAAAATAAAGAGGAGAAAAAATGTAGAAGTGAGGAAAAAGTGACTTGGGCCACTTAAATAACCCGTGGGGTGATGTCACCTAATTTTGGCATTTTGGAGACTGAAAAACTGAACATTGGGTGGCCTCTTCCCCTTTCGGTGTTTTGGGGTTCAAAATAATGAAAAGTCCAAAGGTTTTTCCCTTCAGCTGTTTCGGTGTTTTGGAGGCTGAAACACCAAAAGGGCCGGGCTCGGCCTTTTGGCCCTTTCGACATTTTGAAGGACTCTGGGTTCTCCTAAATTCCAAAAGGGCGAAAAGGCCAAAAACACTTTCATTATTCTCAACAGGCCCCTGAAGAACCTAGTTCAAGGAACAAGGAGATGGGCAGACCCAACAAGCCAAAAGAAAAAGGGGGGTCCCCATGGTCAGAGGACCAAAATGGGGTGTGTGTTGTGGAGCCACAACACTTACCCTTAACTGCAATCCAACCCTCTTCCACTTTCGTTGCCTCATCATACCAAGCCATCGAACTAGTCAATGGACCACCATCATCCTGAGAGAGAATAAATGCATAGAGGAAAGCCCCCAATTCTAGAGTAGAATCAAAATTCCTCCCTACAAGCAAAAAATTATCACAGATGCCACTAGAATTGATATCCAAAACACTATCACTGAAAATAGTAGCCTGAGAACATTCCCACTCATATTCATGGAGACAAAAAGGTTCGGAACACTAGCCTCAACACCCCCTCCAAAATTCACCAAATCAGCTAGAGAAGAAGCTGAAAGACACTGAGAGTCATGTGCAACCACTTGGGAAAACCTCTTTTGAATATCATATTTCTTCTCAACCATATAATGTTGATTAGAAGTACCACTCCACCATGAGGCCAACATTTTCTTTATCTCTAAACCACATTGAGCAACCAAATGACAAGTTTTAATCATCCTCTACACCTAAATGGAACCCCTTGATAGTCCGAAGTTTGAACCCAACTGCCCTTAGAAGTGAACTTTTTGATTTAGAATGATGGAAATTCAAAATTCATAACATTTGAGAATTATACCCCTAATCACATATAACATTACATCCATTATAGGGTGTAATGTAAACTAAAAATGCAATGTAAACTATTGATTTGAAGTTGAAAAACATATGATATGTCATTGAGATTTTTTGAACCCGTTGACATATTATGTATACTTAGTGTCATTGCATGTGTTGTGAAAGAACCGATTTGGAACCAAATGAATAAAAAAAAAATGCACTCAAATTGATTGCATATTAAACAAGATGCATTTTAAAAACCATAATGCAATGTGTAATGATATGACATTAACAAATTAGAAAACACATGACGCATAGAAGTGTGCCCTAAATTAAAAAAAAATGTCACTGCTAAAGATGAAAAAATGGAAGAAACCCTAAAACAAATTCACAAACAATATAAACAAGAGAAAAATTCACATAAAACACATTATCATGCTTGGTTTAAGGCACAAAAACATCTACACAAAGTAGTTTGAGTAAAAAAAGTGAATCCTAATGTGAAAAGGAAAAAATTGACTTCAATAAATCCCCAAACAAATGCAGACCAGTGAATGAAATATAATGAAGAACTTGGCATTTACAAGTTTGGTGGTTTTCATGAACTCCATGTTTTTCTATTAACTCACGATTTTAATGCTAAAGCTCAGCATTTTTATAAACTGGAGTTTCATTGTTCGACATTTTTATGAACTTTAAGGTTTTTTTGGGGTAATTTATTATATATGCTCAAGGTTTCAAACCTCAAACACATATAATATTACATGCAATATTATATGCGAAGTTCTATAAAAATCTCGTTCACTAAAATGCTCAAACTTTTTACTGCATGCAACACATATATCTACATTACATATAATATGTAAAAGAAAAACAAAAGCCTGGAAACCTAAGTCATTGAAGATTTTTATATGATTTACATTATATTTTTCATGTAATATTTCAGGTAAGACACTCAAAAAGGACTAGCACAATAATTTATATGCAACTAGACATACATAATAGCCTCAAAATAGTCTGAATTAGCCAATTTTGGGGTACATTTAAATAAACATGTAATATCTTTGTTATATTGCTAAAACAAAAACTCCTAAAGGAAATAATTAAGACTTAAACAAAAACCTAAAAATCTAATTGAAAACGAAGAAATGAAAATGAAAAAACACTAATCTTGACAACATAAAGACTCAAAAATAAAGTATTACAAAAATAAACAATTTTTAAATGAAAAAATGTTAATTAGAGTATATCCATGAAATTCAATAAAAAATTCAATTAAATTTTATGGGGTTGTCATTTCATTTTACTAAAACAAAATTAACGAAAACACTACTCTTAAGAAGATCACTTTCTCTTAAGAAGAAAGTTATGTTAGTAATAACTGAGAGTGGGGGGGGGTGAATTAGTGGCCTCAAAAATTTATCCTTTTTAAACTTTAATCCACCAATCAATACTTCTCCAATTATTAAGTCCCTACAAGATGTATGCCTTTGAAATACTTGAAACAAATAACTGTCTGTCAATTTACCTTGTCTGTCCTTATTATCCTTGATAACCGATAAGTAGTAAACTATATTTACCGATACTCAGTAAATATGCATAGTATACTAATCAATCCATAAATGCATATGTAGAATGTAAAACAATAAAGTAATGAACCGTACACATATAACACAAGGATTTTAACGTGGAAACCCTGTTAAGGGAAAAACCACTGGGACCTATACCCCAAATTTTCACTCTTCTGAAGGGAGCCCTGTTAGGAGCCAACCCTGTTAAAGGTTACAAACACACGGTTAAGTGTGACCTTGTTAGAGGATTTTTATAGATAGGTTGTCACTTAGTATCTGGCATCTATGCTACCATCCTTGAATCAGTCTCATGACTGTCAATAGGCTTTATGCTAATCTTACTACCATACTTGAATCAACCTTCTTCTTAGACTGTCAATAGGCTTTAGGTAAGACCGATGCTACTATCATGAGTCAACCTTCTGGTAATCTATTAGGATATACCTCAATTACAAAAGACTGTTAAGTCTTGCTTTGTTAAGAGACTTAATGCTTCAATGATTAAACTGAAACAAAATGACCTGTTTCTAATGCAACTGAACTGCAGATTTTTAGATCTATTTACTTACAATTTCTTTCTGATCAATGTATCAATTTAATTCCTTTGTACTAAACTTTTTCTGCTCTATGATGCTGTGCTTTTCTGTTTGTCGGTGTCTATAGAATTTTTAGCTCTCCCTTAGCTTGATTGATCAGGATTGCATGAAGTTTATCCTTCATCAGTTTCTCTTCAGCATCTTTTATCAGTTCACTCCCCCGTGTATCTGATTGCTTCATTTTTTAAATGAATTATACTTGTCTCTTATATAGACATGATATTCCTTAATTCTTGGTTCTTGATTCTTGGCGTGAAAAATAATCCAGCCAAATTGATTTACAGATTTGAATCCTAATTTATCTCATAGTTATCTTCTTGCCAGCTGTGTAAATTATCTTTAACTCATTTACTTAACTATGGTTGAATAAAACAAATAAAAAAACCAGTTAAGTCTATCCTTTAGCTCTGCCAACTAGATATTTTTTCATTTTATGATCTCTTTGTTCTGTCGGTCAATTCTACAGTTCGTCACTGGTGACAACTGCCAGTTCCGTCAGTACAACTTTGGTTAGCTTCAGGATCTCCATCCGTCGGGCATCATTGGATCTTGCTTGTTGGGCAACACTATTTTTAGCTCGTTGGGCATCCTGTGATTCTAATTCATCAAGCAACACTGTCTTCTGCTTGTCGGGTATCACTGTGACTTTATCTCTGTCTTTACCAATGGTGTGCACTCTACCGGTGTAGTTTGTCACTTGGTGAATACTTGACTTTTATGCATTTTTGAAAGCATAACCTTTGTCCTATTGATTCTCTGAAGTCTTTGGCATTATGTATATGACCATACAGATGATATCAAGTTGACATCAATGACAATACAAACTACTAACTGATTTAATGTCTTGCATCATCTTCAACTTAATATAGTCAAACATTTAATCAATTACATGTCATCAATCTCTCCCTTTGGCATTGATGGAAACATACTATATTATCACACTATACTATTTCTAATACAACATGAAATACAATTGTTGAGATTCATCAAACTACCAAACAGTTTGTTTTGATAATCGATAAAATGTCTGACCACCGGTAAGCTCTGTGTAAGCTTAGATTTGATTCTTGCAATTTTACTTTTTCTTCTTCTGATGTGTTGTGTCCACTTTGACTGTTCTTCTTCTTTGATGTCTTTGTCTTTTGTTTGCAAATTTTATACAAATTCTCTCCCTTTGGATATGATCTCTCCCTGTTTGGAGTAATCTGATAATGAATAGTTTCTAATGATAATATGGATACATTCTCTCCCTTTAACAACAATTCAAAAGAAATATTTTACAAATATCTGACATTCTGTCAACCAATTTCTTCTTTCCATAGTATATTCCTTGAATTTCCCTTATCCATTATCAATATAACAATCTGCTCTAGTGCTCGGTTCTGATATATACCTCTCTGTATATAGATGTAGCTTTGAAGTTTAGATTCTGCTTGCATCAATCATGATTGATATTCTGATAATATATGGCTGATGTAGCATCTAGTCTTTTTACTGATTGTTAGACATGGGTTTGACCCCTAGTATTTTCCTTAGGTACTCAAATGTATCCTTGGGTAGTGGCTTGGTGAAGATATCTGCCAATTGTTCTTTTGATTGCACATATTCAAGTATCACTTCTTTTTCTTGAACTTTTTCTCTTAAGTAATGATACTTGATGGCAATGTATTTAGTCTTTGCATGCATGACTGGATTCTTGGAAATATTTATTGCACTGGTGTTATCACAATAGATAACTACTGGTTCTATAATCTTCATATGCATACCTTCTAGCGACTGTTTGATCCATGCAATATTTGAGCAGTTTGCAGCAGCAGCAACATATTCTGCTTCTATAGTAGATTGAGAGATGCATCCTTGCTTCTTGCTAATCCATGTGACAAGTTTGTCACCCATAAATATTGCTCCTCTAGTTGTGCTCTTCTGGTCATCAAGATTTCTAGCCCAATCAGCGTTCGTAAACACTTTCAATTCAAAGTTTCCTTCTCTTCTATACCATAAGCCAAATCCCTCAGTATTCTTTAGATAGCTTAGAATTCTTTTCACAACAATTATATGTGATTCCCTGCAGTTAGCAAAAAATATAGCAACAATTCCTACTGCATGTGCAATATCTGGTCTAGTGTGTACAACATACATGAGTTTCCCTATCATTGATCTGTATAGAGTCTGATTTACCTCTGTTGTCTTGTCTTCCTTTGTTAATTTACATCTAGTAGCCATCGGTGTTCCAACAGGTTTTGAATCTTCCATCTTGAATATTTTCAGAACTTCTTTGATGTATTTGGACTGTGTAATGAAAATACATTCACTTTTTTGAATGATCTATAGACCAAGAAAGAACTTGATCTCACCAAACATAGACATCTCAAATTCTTTTCTCATCTCTTCAGTAAACGATTTTTATAGCATATCATTGCCTCTAAATATGATGTCATCAACAAATATTTCAGCAATCAAAGTGTTAGCATTAGTATCTTCTTTCAAATAAAGAATACTGTTTTCACTAGTCCTCATGAATCCAATACTTATTAGATAGGAATGAATTCTTTCATACCAGGCTCTGGGAGCTTGTTTTAATCCATACAAGGCTTTGTGAAGTCTACATACCATGTTCCACTTGTCTGGATCTACAAACCCTTCTGGTTGTTCAATGTATACCTCTTCTTCAAGT
>MU226802.1:10787-38262 GCA_018584345.1 Thuja plicata | reverse complement strand
AGTATACCAATCAATCCATAAATGCATATGTAGAATGTAAAACAATAAAGTAATGAACCATACACATATAACACAAGGATTTTAATGTTGAAACCTTGTTAAGGGAAAAACCACTGGGATCGGTACCCCAAATTTTCACTCTTCTGAAGTGAGCCCTGTTAGGAGCCAACCCTGTTAAAGGTTACAAACACATGGTTAAGTGCAACCTTGTTAGAGGATTTTTATATATAGGTTGTCACTTAGTATCTGGCATCTATGCTACCATCCTTGAATCAGTCTCATGACTGTCAATAGGCTTTATGCTAATCTTACTACCATCCTTGAATCAGCCTTCTTCTTAGACTGTCAATAGGCTTTAGGTAAGATAGATGCTACTATCATGAGTCAACCTTCTGGTAATCTGTTAGGATATACCTCAATTACAAAAGACTGTTAAGTCCTGCTCTATTAAGAGACTTAACGCTTCAATGGTTAAACTGAAACAAAATGACCTATTTCTAATGCAAATGAATTGCAGATTTTTAGATATATTTACTTACAATATCTTTCTGATCAATGTATCAATTTAATTCCTTTGTACTTAACTCTTTATTCTCTGTGATGTTGTGCTTTTCTGTTCGTCGGTGTTTGCAAAATTTTTAGCTCTCCCTTAGCTTGATTGATCAAGACTGCATGAAGTTTATCCTTCATCAGTTTGTCTTCAGCATCTTCTATTAGTTCACTCCCCCGTGTATCTGATTGCTTCATTTTTTAAATGAATTATACTTGTCTCTTATATAGACATGATATTCCTTAATTCTTGGTTCTTGATTCTTGGTGTGAAAACAATCCAGCCAAATTGATTTACGACTTTAACTCTTGATTTATCTCATAGTTATCTTCTTGCCAGCTATGTAAATCATCTTTAAATAATTTACTTAACTATGGTCGAATAAAACAAATAAAACAACCAGTTAAGTCTATCCTTTAGCTCTGCCAGCTAGATATTTTGTCATTTTCTGATCTCTTTGTTCTGTCGGTCAATTCTGCAGTTCGTCACCAGTGACAACTGCCAGTTCTGTCGATACAAATTCATTTTGCTTCAGGATCTCCATCCATCGGGCATCATTGGATCTTGCTCATCGGACAACACTATTTTTAGCTCGTCGGGCATCTTGTGATTCTGCTTCATCGGGCAGCACTGTCTTCTGCTCGTCGGGTATCACTGTGACTTTATCTCTGTCTTTACCAATGGTGTGCACTCCGCCGGTGTAGTCTGTCACTTGGTGAATACTTGACTTTTATGCATTGCTAAAAGAATAACCTTTGTCCTATTGATTCTCTGAAGTCTTTGGCATTATGTATATGACCATACAGATGATATCAAGTTGACATCAATGACAATACAAACTATTAACTGATTTAATGTCTTGCATCATCTTCAACTTATTATAGTCAAACATTTAATCAGTTACATGTCATCAAGTTATAGATGTTATGATTGAAATTAACTAGGAGAGGTGCTTTGTTTAGGGACCTCAAGGTATCTTTGCATTAATGAAAATCTATAATAGTTATATTCATGCAGTAAGGCTTGATTTAGGAATCCCAACACCTACATGTTATGCACCCTTAAATTTTAAGAAATAAAAAAGGTGATCAAACTAATTCGGTTAACAAATTATTCTTCTATCTTTAAGAAATGGCTCCTCCAATGGCTCTTCTCACTTGAATGAGCTAAAACTACCTAGATTCTACAATGGTGGGTGTTTCTTCTTCTTCTTCGATGATGGGCGATGGTAGTGGAAGCATTGTTTTGTCTTTGACTATTACTCCCACATTATCTACTTGAGTGTGTCACTCATAGTGTTGGGTGCTACTTCCTTTGCTCCATGTTCCTCAATTTTTTCTACATATTTATCTATTTCTAGTCCCTCATATCCCTTTGTATTAGTACAATTGTTGGATATCTTTGCTCCATTTTAGCTTGGGGTTGCTTTGGGGGTTTTATCTAGGTCTGGCACTGGTGGTGAGGAGATTTTGGCTGAATTAGTCCTCACTGGGAAATCCTTTGAGAGACTTGTGTCTACTAAGGTTGGGAATTAGGGGGTCCCCCCCAAAGCCTCTTTCTATTGTTGTTGGGTAGATCTTTTCTCATGTTTCCAGATCTACTATTAATCTTCCTCCAAAGAAAAGATCGTGAACTCTTCCTTGTGGTGGTTTGTGGACTTGAAGTGGTGGAAAATATGAACTTCTACCAATTTTGCGGGTTGGTTTGCAGATTTTCTAGTTTTTTGCCTTCTCTTCTAGATATTTATCATTAGGTGAGGAATTTTAGGAGACCCTTAGTTCCAGTTAACATTGAGTGAGTTTGTCCCTTGTACTAAGGTTTTTATTTTTATTTTTTATTTTCTTTGATGAACAAGATTTAGTGTTGAGAAAATTATGGTCATGAGGGATTGATTCTCTCTCTCAGCCAAACCTTGGACAATGTCTTTTAACCCTCTTAGTGAGCCAATCAGTGTTCATTTGGTATGGTTTCATTTTCCCAATCCCCCCCTTCTTTTTTGGGTGAATTCCTTCTTTGAGGCCATCGATAAATCTATTGGTTATTTCCTAAATGTGGATGATAAAATGGCCACCATGGGTCTCTCTACCTTTGCACGCATTTTTTTCAACACTGACATGTACACACCTCTTTCAGGGGATGTGGTTTTCATGGTTCAAAATAGACCATAGTCACAATCACCTAATTATAAGGGCCTCCTCTTTCGATGTAATTGATTCTTATCAATTGGCCACCTAGTGAAAAATTCTTCTCTCTTGTGTCGTAAAGGCCTTGCCACTTGGTGAAATGACACCAATGATATTCACTTGAGTATCTTGAATTTTGATTCTTCCTTTGATGATTGTTCACAAGTTGATGAAGAATCCCCTTGGGATGATGGTCCTACTACTGATTTGGCCTCCTTTGACTTGGTGAATGCTATTTCACCTCTTGTTGCTAATGTGGCCCCCTTTGACTATGTGGACCTTTCTAAATCTACTTCTCCTACTCTGCTCCAACCTTTGCTTGATGATGTGCAACCTTCTCAACACTTTTCCCCTTGTACTGGTAGTCTCTAAAAAAGGGTTTTACCACTTTCTCCTCCTTGAGGTCGA
Source organism: Thuja plicata (assembly GCA_018584345.1). Taxonomy (NCBI): domain Eukaryota; kingdom Viridiplantae; phylum Streptophyta; class Pinopsida; order Cupressales; family Cupressaceae; genus Thuja; species Thuja plicata. Next base: position 35,121 of record MU226802.1, on the reverse strand, counting down.
TCCTAGTGATAGTATCACCTAGTTGGTTATCTGACAGCGTAGGAAAAATTATTCTTCAAACTCTCATTCTCCTCCCCACATTGTAGGTGAGCTGTCTACCCACTCTTAAGGTGGGATACTAGATTTTATGCTATGGTGTTGTTTATGGTCTATTCTTGACCTTGTTTGTATGGGTCATCACCCTTGTTTATGTTTTTAGTGTGCTATTGTTTTCTTAGATGCTTATGGGTTGTGGTTGTATAAGGGACAAAACCCTTATTTTTCTGCAAAATAATATAAAAAACAAAATTTTCTTCCCTAAATTAACTCAAATTTTGATGATAGAAGGATAATAGGGCCTAGTTATTAGATCTAAAATCCACTTTGGTGTTAATTAAATCAAATTAGAGTCTTAATGTTATTTAACTTAACAATAATATAGGCCCCATATAAGCATAAACTGATATTATATTTAAAAAACACTTAAAATAATGGCTCAAAGAGGAGTGAGTTGAGATTCAAAATAGTAAAGGACTCATATTATTGATTTAAATATTAATCTAAATACACAAATGGTTCCAAGAGTGCTTAGAGAAGAGGAAAACTAATATGAGTGCTAGGAGAGTGTGAAATTGATATCATAAATTAATTGAGTACAATTTGACACCACAATTACTTTACAAGATAAGCCTTTTTTTGTAATATTTTTATTTGGTCCACGCTACAATTCCCATTTTTTAGTCACTTTTCTCTAGATTATTTTTCAATTTGAGGGTTTAATTTGTAATCTCTAGAGTCAAGACTCAACTAGCATAATACACCTTGCTAGAACAATTTGACTCTCATAATAAGAAATCGTTACTAGACCAAGAAGTCATATCTCTTATCTTGTCTTCTCATATATCTCATAGTAAGTAGGTCCTTACTAGACCTAAAAGACACATTTGTTTATTTCTTCTTGCATTATCCATGTGTGTGTAACATATGTTTATCATCTCGCTCCTTTTATCTTGATATTTTAGATACATGAGATCCTAGGTCTTTGGAGGCTTGGTGTTTTATTGCCTCTCTGATGTAGTGGTGTAACTCTATTAATGTTATCCTATAATTTACCAAGAGTATGAGCATAAGGTCATACACCTGCTAAAGAAAAGGATAAATTTAATGTCATAAATTATATCCTCATATAATTTAATTCTCATTTGGGGCTTACTTTGATGCTTCTCCTTCCATCTCCCCAAATTTGGTTGTTTTGCTCAATATCTTATTTAGGAATTTCAACATATTTTCTACCTCCTCAACCTTTTTCCAAGTTAGGAGGATTAGACTATGATGCCTAACACCCTAGTCCTTGTGGTGCTAGATCCCATAGTCTTTCCAAAAGAGGCAAAAAATTAAATCCTTCAACAATCAAAAAATGGTGAATTTAAAAATGCTCTTGATGTAAACCTTCTTCAAAATTATGAACATATTAAATGAGGTTAAGTAGTCAAGAAAGCCTCAAGCCATCATTTGTAACATCATTCAATTATAATTAAATTCTCTCATCAAGTATTTGAGTAAGTATTTTAGTCATTTTCAAGGTAGCAAAGCATATGTATAACATCAAAGGATTCAAGCATTCAAGATGAAATCCATGGTTAATTTCATATGTTTCTTCCATGAGTGGAGACATGCATGATCTCCCTCTTAGAAACATTAACCTTCCACAAAGAATTCAAGGCAATTATAATTCATATCAAAGGTATAATGTTATAAATTCAAAATTATACTTTAGACTTAGCTTCTACTCTCCATGGGAAATCTCTCTTTTTCATATAATTTTTATAGGGGAGGTTAATTCCTACCAGATGCATGACTTAGGCAAGACCCTATACAAACCAAAATAATTTTATGTCATCTTGTGTACATGAATTTGGATTTGTAAAAAAATATTGCATATTTAAAATTTTTTGATTGAGATGAAGAGATATAGAATTTGAAGGAGCATAAAACCATGGTTTACGTGGCTTAACCACAATGTCTAACACCTTTTTAAAAAAATATAGTGAGATGATTAGTGTGACATCTTGATCCAAAATCTATTTATGATTATACACCTTTAGGTCTAGGTCATCTAGCCACAATCCTATATTTTCAAGCCCATATTTTGATGGTGAGTTCCTTTTTTACTACTATTTCAAGATGTCCCAGAGTTTTCATACCTATTTTGTAGCTTAGTGTTTATGTTGGTTACTTTCAAATTTACATATTTTTACTTAGTTCTTTCTCTATCTTATCCAATCATATTAAAACACATAACAAAGAATTATTCAATCACCCATTTGAGCCTATCTCTTTCCAATTGATTTGAAGTTGGGATAATTGAGTTATTCTTTAATGTATGTTGGTGTGAATGATTATTATTCCTAATTTTCATGTTTAGAATAGTGAATTCTCTTCCCCAATATTAAAATTATAATGGTAGGCTTCAATGGCCTTCCTTATCACATCCTCACTTAGAATTTTGAGATCTTTTCTACATTCTATTGTAAATGTCACTTGAAACCATCAGAGTTATGCAAACTACTATCTTTATTTGAGTAGCTTTTAGACTCATGGGTGATGTTTTTATATCAACTACACCAACTAAGTGATTGACATTATTTTTTAGTTGGTCTATTTGTGCTTTCAACTCTTTCTTGGTTTTCTCATCCTTTTTCATTTTAAAAAAAATTTGAAAAATTGTATGCACAACTTGTTGTAATGTTTGTTTTTATTTGTCATCCTGTTAATGTAAGGACCTCCATAATATAAAATTAACAGAATCTAAAAAATATTCATGATTAGATATGAATTATTATCACATGTTCAAATATAGAAGATTAGAGATATGAAATTACATTTCAACCTAAGTCTACATACATAAGCCAATAACAAGTTGGAACATGACGAAACAATTTTCTTTACAATTGATAACAAGGTCAAATACATAGAATTCATAAAGACCAAACCATAATTTGGGATCAAATAGGGGAGAAAATGGAAAGAAGATTGGAGTCTTTGGTAAACTAAATGACTTTCTTTGGAAGGAAGAGTGACTATGCTCAAGGTAGTTTTATCGGATCTCCCATTCTGCTTGATGTCTTGCATACCATTATTGGCTGAAGAAAATTAAAAATTAAAGAATAAAATGAGAAACTTTTATTGGAAAGGGAAGGGTGAAAAAAAATGTCCTTAATACATTGGAACAAAATCTGCAGACCCATAGGTGTAGATGGGTTTGGTATCAAGAATCAAATTTGGCATAACAGAGCTCTAGGGGAGAAACTAGTGTGGAAAATGTATAGGAATCCTAACTTAAAGTGGGTAAGAATTTTGAAAAAAGTAAATACCTTATTGATTTGAGTCAAGAAGCCATCTTTAGAACATCTAACCCAACTAAAGTTTCTAAAATTTGAAATTTCATCCTTAAATCTAGAGATATTGTTTCAAATAAGATTTCTTGCGATGTGATCCAGTGGATGATACAAAGGTGCTTTTTGGGAGGAATCTTGGGGAGGATATCAAGCTATAGATGGATTGATGGACACCACTGAAATAAATGATGTAAGTGTTGATCATTGGGGGAAATTTTTTAATTCATTATATGAATTTTAATGGGGCTAACCCTCTTTTCGGGTGGAGTTGGAAAAAATTTGATGAATTGCAGGTTCCCAAAGATATATCTTTTAAATTGAATGAAATTTTAAAAGATACATTGGTATCTTTTAAAGAAGGGGGGATAGATTGATTTGGAAAGGAGCTAAAATAGGGTTGTATAATGTGAGAGATGGGTATGATAATATTATTGAAAGACACAATTTTCCTCAAATAAATATTCCTACTCAATTATGTTGGGATAAGAGATGCCTCTTAAAGGTAGGTATGTTTTCCTGGGAAATTCTACAAGGGAGAATTATTACAATAGAATGGTTTAAACATATTTTGAAGGCCCCTCTATTTGTGTCCTATGGAGAAAGAATGAGGAAACAGTGAACCACATCATTTTAATTGTTCATTTTCAAACAACTACTCGAAATGGTTATGTGAGCGTCTGGGTTGGAAATATGCTCCTTCAAATGACATTCTAATCATGTTTCAAAGTTGGCCAACTTTATATCGAACAATTTTATATGTTTCATTTTGGATCTCTTCTCCTTCTATAATGGTTTGAGAAATTTTCAAAGAAAGGAACAAAAGGATTTTTCATAATAGGAGCTTGTCTTGGGAGGCCATGGTAAATAAAATAGAAGCAAAAATTTTAGAGATGTTGAATAGTAGATTATTCTCTTTCTCTTTAAGTCCTAAGATCCTACAATTCACCCATTGCGATGACAAAATCAGAGGCAAGTGACATGGCCTGAAAATCCCCCCATTCATAGGTAGTAGGGGAGAGTTATCTAGTATAAATAGATCCTTATGCATCTGGAGTTCACCAAGAGAAGATTGGTACAAATTGAATTTAGATGGAGCTTCCAAGGGTTATCCTAGGATATCAGGTGCAGGATGTATAATACATGATAGTAATGAGAATGTGGTAGTAAAATTGTCCAAGGCCTTACCCTCAGAAACCAATAACATTACATCATTTTTAGCACTATTAGAAGGTATGGTTTTTAGCATTGAACTAGGTATCAAGAAATGTCAACAAAAAGAAACAAAAGAAACAAAAGAAACACCTAATTGGAGACTAAACTCTTTGTTAGGGCGAGTATTGATTCTCTTAAAATTCTTTGAGGTGGTATCCTTTAATCATATTTATAGAGAAGCTAACTTTGTGGAGATGAATTAGCCAATCTGGAGGCTGGTGGTGCCAATTCTACTCTAACTATTGGTCATCATATTGCATAATAACTACCTGAGAGGCTCTCATAGATCCCTCCCTTCTCATATGTGAGTCTTTGAGCTGAATGTATATTGGGTGGAAGGAAAGAAGATAGTATGAAGAAGGGTTAAACTTACTTATTCTCCCTTCTAAGAATTGGCTCAGGCATGATCAAATAGAGGTTTATGAATCTAAAACTTTCTTTGTTTTGCATGGTCAAATAAAGGTTTATGAATCTAATGCTTTATTTGTTTTGCACAATAGGTATCTTTAGAATAATTAGGATAGTATAATGCTTCTAAGGGCATATATGGGCATGTGAATATCCAATTTATAGTATTCAGACTTAAGTTTCTTCTAAGGGCAGGGTTGTAGTATTGTAGTTGAAACATCAGCTCCTAATGGTGATAAATTTTCTATTGGAAGGTTGTAGTGCATATCCAAGCAATCTGATGGGAAGTGCTGAAGTGTTTACTTATGTAGGAGAAGTGGAGTATTTCTAGGACGAAGCCACAGACGAGACAAGGAGTTTTAGTATATCACTTTTTTCTAAGTGCATTTGGTATTGGAAGTTGTGAAGGCACATTGATCATAAATATTTTTGAGAATTGTATAGGTGGAAGGGAAAATGACTGGCTTAGAAATGATTTAAATAGGAGCCATTTGGATTTATTTTATTGGGTCATGGCAAGAATAAATATAGTTAATTTTTTCATTTTTCTGTTGGTTTCTAAATACCACAGTTACTCTATTGATTAAGGTAGTAAAGGTGTTTTATTCTTGAGGCATCATAGAAGTGGTATGTTGGTCAATTTTACTTTCAGTTTTTTAGAATTCTTAAAGGATCAAGGTCCAAAGCCATTGGCTTTAGCAAATTTCCCAACATCATCTCTTCCATCCACACTTTGTCCACATGAATTTTTTTCTTCTGGTCCTCTCAGGAGGTCCTAGAGAGGAGCCCTAGGGTTTCAATGAATTTGATAGTGGGGTTTACATCGTCTGGTTTTTAGTTTTTTTTAGTCTTCCTCTGAATTTAAATGATCTTGTTTTTCCTTAATTTGGTTTATGGTTTGATAAACTGAATAGTATGACATTTTGAGAAATGTATAATGTTAATCTTTCCATTTAGATCAAGCATTGGTATGCTTGAACTTTCTAAAACTTTCATTGTTGGTTGAGAAGGTAGAAATTATGCTTATTCAGTCTTTTGATATTTTCTATGTTTAATCTTTATTATATATTTTAATATAAATCCTTGGTTGTGGCCTTTATTGAGAAAAAAAAACTAATGTGCATAATGACGGCATTAATGCCCATTGGGAAATATTTTATTGACTTTGGGGCAGTCTTTCTTGACTGTGTGGTCCCGTATTAAATATATGGTTGTGTATATTTATGTTTGTAGTTGATAGTTGTAGATCTTTAATATTATGGTTGTAATATTGGTGAATATGGTTGAACACCATAATGTAACCTCTCTTTCAATTTTCTATATAATGGATTCCCTCCTTCTTATTTATCTCAGGCAATTTGGTCTTTTGCATATTCTTTGTTTTATGATAAACATAATATTGATCTAGTTTCCTTCATCTGCTATCAGAGACAGTTTGAGAAATTTGTCTTTCATTGCAAGTGATCTAGAAGAGATCAAAGAGAAAGTTAAAAATTGAAGAAGAATTTGAGGAGCTTGATCAAGAGAGAGATAATACAAATAGAGGAGATCTAGAAGAGATTGTGAAAAGGAAAATCTTATGTTCTAAATTATTTGTTTCTATCTGTTAAAATAGAAAAATTAGTGTGTTGCATCTATTTGTATTTGTTTTTTATTGCATACATTAGGTGAAGAGAAGATTGGTGTGCAAAAACACTAAGTTGTTTCTTCTTCTTCAAGGAGATAGATGTTTGAAAAAGGTGGCATCTAAAAATTTTATTGCAGCATATTTTTTCTAGTAGGCTATAGCCCATGAATCTTGTATCCATTCTTTTTTTTTCATGTAAAAGTCTTAAAAAAAAAAAAAAAAAAATTCATTGTGAAAGTATTTTTAAAGACTAGGTGAAAGTTTTATGAGAATTGAAGTTTTTAAAAAGCCACATGAAAAGTAGGCTTTTATAAAAAGAAAAAAATTGAGATTCTCTATTTTTTCATTTTGACAATCATAATTAATGCATTGGAACTTCTTTTTGAGGAGTTACAAAGTGTTATTTGTAAAAAAAATCTTTTATAATTCAGTGCATTTTCGGTTGCAACTGACACTTATTTTCAAAAAAATCATAATAATAAAAAGAAAGGAACATTTTGTGTGAGGGTCCCAATTGAAGGGACGAGGAGAGTATTCATTTGTAGAGATATCTCCTGAATTTTGTGTTGAGCACTTGGGTCATTGTGCATATTTTTATGACAAATATGAAAGGAAATGTAATGTCTAATGTGTTGATTCCCATCTTTGAAGGAGATAATTTTACATATTGGTGTACTAGAATGAAAACCCTACTTAAATCTAAGGATTTGTGGGATATTGTTCAACATGCCTATGTTGAGATAGCAAATGTAAATGCATTAACTGACCAACAAAAAAAGGGATAGAAAGAAAATATAAAGAAAGATAATGAAGCTTTATTCTTGATTCAGGGTGCAATCACTCAAGCTATATTTCCTAGGATAAGTGATGTTGTTAATTCCAAGAAAGAATAGAAAATATTAAGTAATTCATATCAAGGTGCACAAACTGCTAAATTGCAAACAATGAGGAAAAACTTTGAAAATGGAAAAATGACTACTAGTGAATCTGTCAATGAATTTATGACAAAGGTAGAGGGTCTAGTGAGTCAGATGATAGTAATAGGGGAAGATAAATGAAAAGTATGTCATTGAAATTTTTTTGATAAGCTTGATTCCAAATTTTGAAGGTGTGCTTTCTACAATTGAGATATCTAAGGATCTCTCAAGCATGAAAATTGATGAATTAAGTGAAATTTTGTTAACTGTTGAAGAAAGAATGAAAAGTAATGAAGAAAGATTAGAGAAAGAATTTTCCTCTAAACAAAATATAAGAGGAAAAAGAAACACATTCTAACAGAGTCATAGTAAATATGATGATAATAATAAGAATGAATACAAATATGAATATAGAAATTCTAGAGGAAGAGGAAAGTATTTCAGATGAAGAAGTAACAACTTTAGAGGAGCTGGAAGAGGAAGAGGTAGAAGTAGTGGGAGAGACAACAGTAAAAGGAATGTCCAATTCTTTCATTGCAATAATTTTGGACATTATGCTTCATAATTTTGGATTAAATTGAGGTGAAACAGAAAAGAGAAGTCCTCACAACACTGTTGAAGATAAACAAACAAAATTTATTTCTTGCTTCAATACAAGTACACCTGAAAATATTGTGTGGTATATAGACTCTGGATGTTCTTCATATATGCCATCTAATGAGAATTTATTTGTTGACTTGGATCAAATACATCGAAGTACAGTAGTACTAGGAGATAATAATTCTCATGGAAGCAAAGGTAAGGGTACTATTGCAGTTACAACCAAACATGGTAAAGTGAAGCATATCAATGAAACACTATTGGTTCTAGAACTCAAAAATAATTTGTTGTCTGTTGGAAAAATGTTAGAGAAAAATTATCGAGTGAATTTTGATAAAATTGAGTGCATAATAAGAGATAAATCAAACAATAATTTAGTTATTGCAAGAGAAAAAATGACAGGCGATAGGATGTTTCCACTTCATTTTACTCATGGGAACCAAGCACTAAGGTCTAGTGAAATGAGTGAAAGTAAAATTTGGCATAAAGATATGGTCACCTTAGTTTTAATGGTTTGATTTTACTCAAAAGATTAAAAATGGTTGAAGGTCTACCATCCATTGAAGACACAAAAGAGGTATATGAAAAATATATTGTCGGCAAACAACATAGGATACAATTTCCTAAATTTAAAAATCCAGTAGAGCTAAACAACATCTTGAGATAATCCATACAGATTTGTGTGGTCCTATGGAATTACCTTCTTTGAACAAATCCAAGTATTTTCTAACCTTCATTGATGATTGCTCAAGAAAAAATTGGGTGTATTATTTGGTTTCAAAATAAGAAGTGTTTGGAAAAATTTTAGAGTTCAAGAATTTGGTTGAAAAACAAAGTGGTAAGTATATCAAAATAATAAGGTTAGACAATGGAGGTGATTACAAGTCAAATCAGTTTATTGATTTTTACAAAAATCATTGAATCAAGAGAGATTTCACTACTTCCTACACTCCACAAAAAAATGGAGTTGTTGAAAGGAAAAATAAGATAATTGTTGAAATGACAAGAAGTATGTTGAAAGAGAAAATTTTGGATAATTTTTTTGGGTAGAAGAATTATACACAACAATGTATCTTCTAAACAGAATTCCTACAAAAGCAGCTAAGGGAATGACTACTGAACAAACATGGTCTGGAATAAAGCCAAGTGTTCATCACTTCATAGTATTTGGGTGTGTTTCTTATGCACACATACCAAAAGAAAAAAAGGTAAAAGTTAGATGATAAAGGCCTTAAATGTATTTTTATTGGTTATGGAACTGAAAATAAAATATACAGGTTGTATGATCAAATAGGGAAAAAGCTTGTGATAAGCAGAGATGTGGTATTCAATGAACTAGCAGAATATACCAAAGAAAATGAAATAAAAGGAAAAGAGATAGTAATTGATGAGATTGAAGAGGAGGAAGAAGAAGATGAACCTGAATCATCTAGTGCAAAAGAAAGAAATTATTAAAAATATCAAAGAAGAACAGAAAAGCATCATCCATCAACTCTTATGTTGGATTTAAATTTTGCACTAATATCTCAAATCATCGAAAATAATGAGCCACAAACATTTGAACAAGCTCAAGAAAAAGAAGAGTGGGTTGAATCAATGAACAGTGAAATAGAAACAATTGATAGGAGTGATATGTTAGCAATTTTTCTTGTATCCACCAGTTCTACAAGAGAATATGCGAACCATACTTGGGGATCTTTGTCCAACTCACATGAATCTTCTTATTCCTAAAAATTGAGGGGCAAGAAAAAGCTAATTGATGAGGATTTGATCCTCCTACTTCGAGCTCCACACACTCAGGCGGGTGCACCTAAACATAAAAAATCTTTGCATACATAAGCACTCTCTAGCTGAACCCCATTATGAAGATATGACCGTGGATTGTTCTTAGATTTGTATATCTGGGAATTCAAGACTCAACCAATATTATATAGGATCTCACCTACATAAGTGTTCCAAGAACTAGGGAAATGGTCAATATTACAATAAGGATTAAATCCTTCTTCTCTTCGAGCTCTAAGCTCAGGCAGGCTAACCTATGGATTCAGTTCTTCCATGAATCACCAACAATGTCTATACTATGAAATATAGATTCTGAACATCCATACTTTTAAACAGGAAATGGAAAATGATTTGATTTTAAATGAGTGATGGTAAGGACTACATAACCAACAAAGACTAGTGCCTTATCTATTGGGCAATAGAGTAAAATAAATGTACATCCACAAAAATTAATTAATAGAAACACAAATAAAACTCAGATGAATCACCTTCTCATTCTCACACCCATGTATCAAATTCTCACACTAATACCTAGCCCTCTAGAATTCTTCATAAGATTGACTCCCTCCTTGAAAGAAACTTACAAATAATTGCATAGTTACCTTGTAACCAGTACATTCAAAATACCTTACAAATTAAACATACAAGAGCATAGACATAAATACAAAAAGACAACACAAAAATGAGACAGGAAATTCCATTGTATTTTATTAAGATATTTATGCGGCACTACATCCAGAATGACAAAAAACTCAGAAAATAAGACCCTAGAATTAAAATACTGCCTTGCAGTGTTTTTTTCACCATCCTTTACAATAGTGGAGAAAAAGGCAGATATAGGAGAATGGGAAAAATAATTTCACTCACCGACACATGTCCTTCTCCTCCAAGAAATCTGAACTTCCTTTGTCTGAGAAAATCTGATCTTATTCCTCTGGGAAATCCTCCGTGAATGCACATTTCAAGTCTTGCAACGAAATATTTCTCAAAACTATAATGCAAGACTATATTAAAATTGCACATTACTTTAATCCTTTCAATTTCCTCATTCTCTATGCAAATTTGAATTTATTTGCGTTTAATATTTGCACATAGACTATGAATTTTTAAATCTTTAATTTTTGAAATCATATGTGTTTTCTCCTATTTGAAATTCTCCATTTTATGCATTTTATACTCAGAATGCACCAGATTTTGACACTTGTCACTTTCTGACTGGCTAATCCAAACTGGCCTTGGAACTCCTCCTTTAACCCCGGTTCACTTCTGCTCATTTTCTCTGAGTCTCTGAAAGATTTATTTAACTATGATTAGATCTAGAGACTTGGAGACAAGCCTTAGTCTCTACGTCTTTGAATAGGCTTAACTTGACCACACATTGACCACTCTCTAACCATGACTATCTTGCATAGACTAGTCTCTAAGTATTTGAATCAATTCACTAACCCTAGTTAGATCTGGAGACTGCATGCTGGCCCTTAGATCTGATCTTCATCCAACGGTGGTCGCTCAATCTCAGCATCTCTAGCGGTTATCTTATTTCATCTCCTAACTTCACAACTGCACCTAGTGGTTACCTTGGCGGTTAGTCACGTGATCTCGGTAGTTATCTCTAACTTCTCTAGACTGCACCCGGTGGTTAGTCACGTAATCTCGACGGTTATCTCCTCATTGCAGTTTCCTTCCGTGACTTTGTAATTGATCGCCACATGTCCCTTCATCCTCATCATCATCTACTCCACCTGTCTACAAAATTTGGTCTTTTCAGTCATTGACACATTTCCCAATGCACCACCTATCACCTGCACGCGCGCATGGAGAGAGCCTCCTTCTCTACTTCACATTCTATTATGTTTTTTTCTTGTCTTATAAAGACCTTAACTTTCTCCTGAAGGGTCAATGTGGGATAAATCCCCTTTGAGTTTTTAAAGCTTATTATGCATTTAGTGTCAAAATTATGGTACCCACCTGTGCATTGATACCTCCAGCCAAGGGGCCCTTCAAGTGGCCTCTTGGCTTCTTACTTATTTCACAAAGTAAGTGCTTTCATATTTAAACATTAATATGTTCCTTTCCCAGCACATGTGGGATAAAACGCTTTAAATTTTTTTCATGTTTTTACTTTACCTACGCTGGTTCTTCCTCTTGTGCAGGGTCTTTGGCATCTTGCACATGTCAATCAACACTTACTTGAAGGTTTTGGAAAATAAATATTTTAACCTTGTTTCTCTTCTATGCAGGCTTCAGATTCTTGTTTGCATCGCACAACATTACCTCTATGAAACAATGCACAACTTTGCCTTGTTCTCCATGCGTGACTCCTCCATTTCTATGTTTATGCACAAGCTTTATGGCATGTATATCTGCCAAAAGCATTGGCATTTGAAATGTTTTTGTTTTACTTTATTTGACAACACATTGTTGACTTCATGCGCTGGCATCTACTTTGAATTGATGCGCAGCTTCTTTGTCTATGCTTTGCAAACATTAGTTATTTTCAAACATTTTGTCCTCCTCCAAAGTGCATTGCGCAAGTTCTAATATGACATACTTGCTGGTCTCTTTGCATTGGATTTATTGTTTTGTGTTTTAATGCCCATCTCCAATCTGATGCGTGGGAACTTCTTTCTTTGTTTATGTTTGGCTTTTAAATTTATCACTTGCATAAATGTTTACATCCCTCCTGCGATGTTTTCCACTTCTCCCACCTTCCCATGCATAATAAGGCTTGTTGTTTATATTATGTGTTTTAAAAGAATCTCCTTCAATCAACGCGTGGCATCTCCCTTTCATTTCAAAATGCAAAATGCATTTGCAATGCATTTTAATTCTTTCTTTTCACTGCTTTGTGTTGGCTCTCTTTGTAAGTTTCTTCATTGTATTTAATATATATTTTGAACTTTTAAAAATCCCTTTTTAATCTACTCACTATTGCGCAGCCTCTATCTAATTTGCCTCTACTTTATGTCTTTTAAACTTCATTTCTCCATTGCTGCATGGGAACTTCTCCAACTAACCCCTCCAATGATGTCTGCGCTAACTGGTTTCATTGCAATGCAATTTGTATGTTTTGAAATTGTTTTTCCTTCCCCTGCACTGGTCTCCAGTGGCATTTAGATTTTAAGTGTTTTAAAATGTGCTCTAGCTTGTTGTGCGTGGAGTCCTTGGGAAACTTTTATTCCCTTTGATTTCCTATGTTGTCTTCTCTTATTCATGTATGGCTTCTCCACTGAGCCAGCCATGGCCATTGATATGGTAGACAATATCAAGCCAACTCCAATCCTTTGCAAGTGAGTAATTCCGGATTCATATCCTGTGAATTTCCTTATGGTATTAGTTGACAAATGCTTCCAAGATTTCTTCATCATTTTCCAATCCCCAACTATCTTTCATGGGATGCTGAAAGCTTTTCACTTTGCTAAAACTTAGATGATCATGTACATACTCAACTCTGGTCAACCAATGTTAATTATAATGAATTTTCATTCTAGAGAGTAAATCCTTCTCCAAAGTCCACATATCTCATTCTATGTAATTTCTTAACTTCTTCAATTTGATTGTGCACCTTACGAACTGAAGACCATCCATATAGACAAGTTGATTCATATAGCACACCATTTTGGCCATGTTCAAAGCCCTTGCAAAACCATTACCTTGATATTCCTTATTATCTCCCTTTTAAACTAATGTAGCTCGGATGAGCATTTGCACCTTTCACAATCTGACCCAACAATAACAACTAGTCTCCGGAACAAACATTAAAAATTGATCAAAAAGCCTTCCAGAATCATGCAATCTGAGAACTATGCTCATTTCTAATAAATGAAGACATGTGCAAAAGGGATTTGCATGACAATATTAGGGTCACAAGATAATAATGTGTAAAGTGAGCTAGTTTATTCAATCTGTAATTTGAAGTATTCATACACATGCAAACCTTGCCCAAAATGCTATTTTGAAAGATATTGGATCAAATCGTCAGGATCCGTCACTTGGCATAGAAATTATTTATCACATATTGAGTATGCAAGCAAAAGGGCTTCATCAAATTTAACTCCATGTGCAAAGAGCAACTGATCAAACTTAGCAATTCTAGAATACTGGTGTAAGCACAAATGCCAAAATAGTATAAACCTCATTCGGATTAGCCCTTGTAAGAATACCAAAACATGCTCTAAAACTTAACCATCGGTTCAGGCAGTACATTTACATGCAAAGAGTATGGTGCCACAATCAGTTCTTAAAAAAAACTATCTGATAACAAGTTATCACCCTTAGAAAGTGAGTGCTTTGTAAATGCAATTTTGTTTCATACTGGAAATCTGCACAAACTGTCTTTGATTTTGATTTCACAAACCCATCAAAAATGACCTTTAGAGTCTAAACCTTTGACATGGATTCATTTTCATGCTAGGAATGCAGAACTTCAAATAAAATTCTCTGAAAATTAATTGATCAACCAGCACACATATGAAAATTCAACACTTTACAACTTTGTTAACTCAAACTCAGTGAAAAATGCAAAAATTGGATTTGGAATCAACTAGGCAAAGTGGACAACTAGATTGGTTTGAGTCCAAAAATATTCAGGAAGGTACATTTTCATGTTTGCAATGCAAGGAATAACTCAATTGTTCATGGAAGTTCAACTGGGTACAAAATGCAAGACCTAAAAGTAGGGAACTTAGTAATTATGCATTTGACACTTAGGAAATCAGAATTAATTGCAAATAGAATAACTTTGGAAAACTTATCAACCAACTTCACATGGATCTACAAATAGTAATAGAGGTTTAATTTTATGTCTAAAACATCCTGGAACACTTCATAATGTCATGCCTATCCATATGGTCAAAGATAAAAGAAGTCAAAGTAGGTCACTTAGTGAGAACTAGAAACATGCATAAATGTAGATTTGGGTAAATGCCTCCAAATGACCATCCCTGAAACATGTCAAAACTCAAATTTGAAAGATAGAACCCACTTCATTTGCTAAATGAAAGGTATCAAACCCACTCTCCAAGTGGTATCTCATGAAAATCATTGGGTCATTTTTTACAAGCATCTAAAATGGGCCTTCTCCACAAGCCTTTTAGGGAAACAATTTATACTCAAGGAAATTTTTTGAATAGCCACTCCAAAATGTATCCTAAATTTTGGAGTTCCAACATGATACATGGGATTTGGTTCAATTACCTCCTCATAAGCAAATTATTGGTACAAGATGGGTGTACAAAACAAAGTATAAATCTGATGGAAGCATTGATAAGCATAAGGCTAGATTGGTAGCCAAAGGGTACACTCAACAAGAAGTTATTGATTATACTAAGACATTTGCACCTGTGGCACAAATGGATACTATCAAATTGGTTTTGGCATTGGCAGCTCAGCAGAGTTGGACAGTTTATCAAATGGATGTGAAGAGTGCTTTCTTGAATGGATATATTGATGAGGAAGTGTACGTTTCACAACCTCAAGGTTTTGAAATACCTTCTAAAGAACATTATGTTTGCAAATTAAAGAAGGCCTTGTATGGTCTCAAACAAGCACTAAGAGCATGGTATTCAAGAATAGATTCATACCTACAGAAGAAAGGTTTTTCACGAAGTCATTCAGATCCAAATCTCTATATCAGAAGCTCAGCTAAAGATTTTTTATTTTTATTTTTTTATCTTAGTTCTCTATGTTGATGATCTAATCTGCACAGGGAATAATCCAGCTTTATTTGTAGAGTTTAGAGAAGTCATGATTACTGAGTTTGAAATGACAGATTTGGGACTAATGCACTACTTTCTTGGTATAGAAGTATGGAAAAGTAAAGATGAAATATTTATGTCTTAGATAAAATATGCCTCAGATATCCTACAAAAATTTTAGATGTAGAGTTGCAAACTAGTTGCAAGACCCATTGAAGTTGTCCACTTAAATTGTCTACTTTAGATCTGTCAAATCCAATGAATCCCACTCTATATAGACAATTGATTGGAAGCTTGATCTACTTAACTACTACTCGTCCAGATATCACATTTGTAGTGATTTTGGTCTCTAGGTTCATGTCTGAGCCTAAGGAAACATATTGGAGCAGCTAAAAGGATTCTCAAATATGTTAAAGGGACATTGAGCTATGGTCTCAAATTTCAACATTAAGAGGATAACAAATTGGTTGGCTATACAGATTCAGATTGGGCAGGTTCTGTAGATGATAGGAAGTCTACTTTTGGTTACACTTTTAGCCTTGGTTTTTGAGTATTTTCTTGGAAGTCCAATAAACAACCTATAGTATTGCTTTCTACAATAGAGGCGGAATATAAAACTGCAACAATAGTAGCTTGTCAAACTGTATGGTTGAGAAGACTACTAGAAGACTTACACCAAATTCAGAATGAACCTACCTTGTTGTACCGTGACAACAAGAGTGCTATTCAAATGACTAAGAATCTAGTATTTCATAGTAGAACCAAACATATTGAGATATAACATCACTATATCAGGGAATTGGTTCAACGAGGTTTGATTGAAATTGTATACTGTAGTACAAAAGACCAGATTGCAGATATCTTCACATAGGCTCTAGCTTTTGATAGGTTCCAGAAGCTCAGAGATCTCTGACACCATTAATGACCATTGGGAAACTTTTATTGACTTTGGGGAAGTCTTTCTTGACTGTGTAGTCCCATATTAAATATATGGTTGTGTATATTTATGTTTGAAGTTGATAGTTGTAGATCTTTAATATTATGGTTGTAATATTGGTGAATATGGTTGAACACCATAATGCCACCTCTCTTTCAATTTTCTATATAATGGATGCTTTGCCTCTTATACCTCTAAGGCAATTTGGACTTTTGCATATTCTTTGTTTTATGATTAGCAAATCATCGATTCAGTTGCCTTCACATCAAACAAATATGAAAAAATATACATGCACTAGATTCTACCGTTAATAATCTACTTTTTAAACACTACATGATATTTATCTTCTTTTTAAAAATGCAATGTATTATGAAAGAAAATCACTTATTAAAAATATTTTAAATTATTATTAAAAAAAAAATTATTTTTAAAATATTTTTAGAATTTAAACACAAAATCTGAAAACTACTAGATTAAATAATCTTCAAATCTTTAAATTTTATTATTATAAGTGATAGTGTGAAAATTTAATTAAAATTGTTGATTTCAGTATTACATTTGGACTAATAAGTAGGACACGCTATTATGATATATCTAAGGACAATATTTGTTCTTTGAGATGATTAAAATATTATCTATAATTACATTGAATATAAATATATATTCAATTTATTATTTGTAATTACATTGATGAGAAAGGTTACATTGAAAATATTGAAATTAGGAGTTATAGACCATCTTCCCCTTTTTGCTAAATATGTCACAAATATGGTTTTATGCCCCATGAAATTCCTAGAATTGGGATTATAGTCAATTTGGCTATTGTCATAAGATCTATGATGCGTAAGAGGAATTTCTTACTAACTTTTTAATGTATTGGAGGCATAAGATAATAGATTGTACATTTTTTTTGGGAGTACTCTCATGTCGTCAGAAGGATATGGGATAGTATTGTTGTTTACTCTTTCTTAAATAACACATTGATTTTATTGATTGAATTATATATGTTTATAACATTCATTTACTGTTTTGAAATTTTTTATCATAATTTATCTTATTAATAAAGAATTTCTTTCTTGATAGTTTAGAGAAGAATTTTTGGTAAACACATTCCATAATTACTCTTTTGTTGCCTCATGAAGATATCAAGTACAAATTAATTTATCGATAAATTATTTTTGCCTTTTTTAATTGACATTTTTTTACTAGATTACATGATGCAACTATAATATGATTTCTCTCCTATCTCACCAAGCTAACTCAAATTGGTCTAACATAGTTTCACTCTTATGAGGTATCTTTTCAATGTCTCTAAATGGGTGATCATAGATTTTTATATTTGTATCCATATTTGGGTTTGGGACTCTAAAATTGCTCCAAGATGACCCTAAGAAGTTTTTTGGTATTTTAACTCTCTAAGATTATTTTATAGTATATACAAACGTTCTCTCTAATAAGAGACATGAATTTGAAATCTTTGAGATTCTCCACTCTAATAGACAAAATCGTTCACTGGCCCCATCTATTTATATTATCTTCACCAAGTTCTTCTAAATAGAATGAAGGAAACCCCACTTTAAAAACACTTTTCCTTAACTTAAATACACAAAATTTGAATGACAACTTTGTAAATAATTTCTTTCTAATTTGTTAATGTGTTTGTGTTTGTATTTACATACATACATGCATGCATGCATACATACATACATACACACATACATACATACATGTTTGTGTGTATACATATAATTTCCTTAAACCTTTAATATATAAAAAATAAAACAAAGAATACTTATGACATAAATAGAATATTTAGAAATATCTAATGAAATAAAATTATTATAAAATATATAATAATCTATGGTTATTCATGATATATTCCAATTTACAATAAATAATCATATATCATTATGAATGTGTTATCTATTATGTGGTAAAATAAATAAATTTAATATATATTTTTAAATTCGTGAGAAGAGAATTTTAATCTGGTTCAATATAGGTGAGATCACATCTCTAACATGAATGTACAATATCCATGTGGATAGTCTAAACCCGTGAGCACATTAGTGGGTTTGGAATACTAAAAGATTCAAATCTACTACATCGTAGATATAGTAAGACATAATATTGACAATCACAATAGTCCAATAAAGACAACCACAAAAATTAGAAAATATTATGAACAACTTTATATATATTTATTTTTAATCAATTAAATTGTATTAAAAATATGTTCACCCATTATATATCATTTAATTGCAACAATAATTTGTACTATCATATGCAACCATAATTCATGGATAGAAGTGAACAAATTTGCCTATAAGTGGTGATAATAATTAAAACGATAGAAACAACCCAACAATGGTTTACTATTAAGAAACCTCCCTATGCATTTAAAAGCAAGTGCCCATTTTTTTGCGTCCACTTCGTATCATAATTTGCACTCAAATCTTCAGTTGGCCTATCAAGAGAATGCAAAACCGCTAGCAAGAGGTAAGATGACGCTAACATTGGAATGGGCCCAAAATTCCAGAGAAACAAAGGCAGAGAGAAGTAAAAAGCCCTCAATCCAAGTGACCAGAAATATGCTCCTTTCTTGAAAGCACTGGTTACGTACTCCACATGAAAGCTCTCCATTTCTGGCTGAGGTGGAAGGGTGATTATCAGGAAGCTGACTTCACTATAATACCGAACACACTGTACATGGCAAAGAAATGCCACCAGAAGACACCCTAACAAGGCCAAACACTTGACAGAAGATGTGAGGGGCCCCGTCATCCCATAAAAAGTCAATTCATTAGAGCTTCTACCCATTCCCACCAGTAATCCCACCACAGAGCACAGCATTATGGCAGTGGAGGCCAGAAGTGTGGATGCCATTATGCCATTCCTTATTGTTTGCACTCCCAACACTCCATTCTTCATCCTATCCTGCAAGATCAAAGTGATTTACAAAAATGAGCCAAGTATAACAAATACTCAGTTAGAAATGATATATGTTCGTATAGTGTGATGGTTTAAATCTATTAAGATCAGAATTCTATTGAGATTTTATTGTTTGGTGTTTATGTTGGAGATAAGGTCGTATATTTGTGATCTCCTCATTCATTTGTGATCATAATTTTATATGCTATGGAAATACTTCTACTTATCAATTGTGAGATAAAGAGACTCTATAATGAGAGATAAAGAGGCTCTATAATGAGTGGTTAATAAGGCACAACACTTGCTGAATGTTTTGCAAATAGGGTCGCAAGCTACGTGGGCTTAATCTTGGAGGAAAGTCCATGATTAAGTGCGTCTGAGTTGGAGTAGTATTGGGATGGGTGACCTACTAGGAATACTCAATTCTTCACCTTTGTGAGCGTCACCTAGATGCGATGAGGGCTAAGTGTTCCATTCATTCTCATGAGAGATGAGTTCTTGTGAACCACTACTCATGAAACATTGGTCAATGAGCTTGACTAGTAAACTACACAATTGAATTATAATAGCTATATCATAAATTAATAACTTAGAAAATATATGCTACTTATAGTAAGAAAAAATGTCCTGCTACTTACCTAATCAATTTATAACTCCAATCAAAATCTTTTTTTTTTTAAAGATGGACTTACCTTCATAATGGCATGCACCCATGCCTTCCTATGAATTGCATTGATGCCAATGAAGGTGGTGTGGGGATGAGTGAGGATTTTTTGAAGCAGACAGCCATGGTATATAACCAACATGAGAAATCCTGCTGGGACGAGCACAATATCCAGATGACTCTCCACCCAGGCCGTTGTCTCCCCCATTACTTAGATCTGATAAGTGGAGTAGATGAGATTAGCAGGGATTTCAAAGGGAGAAGAGCAGTAGTACAAGGAAAAAGTAATGGGCAAAGGGAAATTTTATATGTTGAAGGAGCATCGAAGTTGAATTATGAAGAATGTTTGAGGCATCAAATATTTTGCCATGGGAGGAGATGACTGTTTTCTAGTAGTTGGTGAATAGAATATATTGTATATATACTGACTTGGGTTCTCTCTAGATTGAGAATTGACTCACTAAATGTCACGACCAGTTTTGCGACCTCCTAGTTAAGCGGATCATTCAGTCGAATTATGCCGACTTGGATGACTCGACATGTCTGGGTAATTATGAAATCGGTAAAATGTTGCAATATTAGATTGCTTTATTGATTTTGGAGGTATATTTCTTATGTGAATTACTGATGATGGTTTTTCTTGTCAAGTGTTTGAGTGGTTGTAGTTCGGAGGACAGGGGTGTGGTCAAGGAGAGAGATCTAGCTCCTTACCTAGTGTCAGATTTGGATGCAGTAGTGCCACGCACACACCACTAAATGATATTTTATTAGTTTTCTATAAGTGTTAATGATAAATGATTGAAAAAAATAAAATAATATATGCAATCATTTTTATTTCAATGGGAATGTGAATCGGATTATACTAATTTAAATATTTGTTAGGAATTCACTTATATTTTTATAGCCTTACAAAGTCTTGTTTTCTGGGTATTAAGGATTTTCCTAAATGTTAAAATTGTGTTTTAATCCTTTTCTTTCACTTTTATTTTTACGGAAGTAAATCAAGAATCAGTTGGGGGAGTGTTGATTTAATTCCAAGAAATTTTTCATTATGGGGTCACGGGAACAAAGGGAGGATAGTGATCATCACAATAGTAGGACAGCTACAACTTCAACTGTGGAATTCAAAGAAAACTAGGTTCTTTCCTTGTTTTTAGCTGCAATTGTTATGGTATTTCTATGTTGCTTGCGCATTGTCTTACTGGATGCCTGGGATAGCGTATGAATTCCTTAGCAAGATTATCATGGTAGTTTCTCTCTATGTTGTCACCATTATTCAAATGCATCCATTTAGCTCTGACAATTTATATTTTTCAGCATTGTATTCATGACTAGGGAGAGGGCGCCAAGCTTCTTCTACACCTCCTCTGTCAATGAAGTCACCCAAAAATCAAATCTTTGACACTTCAAATGCTGATAATTTTATCTGATCATGGTTTGAAATGGTTCCAAATCTGATGAAATATGTTAGTGTCAGATGTTTGATGACTCTCGACACCTTTTAGCTGTTCTCGGGCCTCTTCCCTCAACCTGCCCTTCTTTTCTTACGTATTGAATTATTACTAGTTTTCCTTCCACCATTCTGTTTTGCATGCTGAGAGCTTTAAAACATGTGCTAGATTAAGTGGCATGCTCTGTCTTTTGCTTTATTTAAACCCTCCCCTTCGTTCTTCTTTGTCTGTTCAGTTTCAGCTCTAAATCAATTGAAAGGTTCCTTTTTTCCATAGCACCTAAAACTGCAGATCCCTGGGATGTTTTCATTCTTCATTGTGGACCTAATATGAAACAAACATTGGCCACTCAAAGTCTCAATCTGCTTTAGTTGTCTTGAAAGCATCACGATTAAGCACAGAACGTGCAAGTCCCTGTAGAACAAAATGTATAATGCCCTTCGATATTCAAGCCTGCCTTCTTACTGAAGTGTTTGAATTAAGTCCCACAATGGAGGCCACACTCAAACAGCTAGGTCCCTATGCGATTATCCCTTTCGGATCAAAGATGAAATGGTTACAATAGGTGCATTCTGCCATTCAAATGAAATTTATTTATTAGGCAAGCAGAAGGGTTTACAGTTCAGTGGTAGAACATTCCTACCACAATATTTTTAATTGATTCATGTATTAGTGGCTCAACTCCACAAACGATAAAACTTCTCTCATAGTTTTGGTGAAAACAAGGAAAGTCTTATACACGTTAGAAGAATGTAAAATGCCTGTTTTTAATTCTTTGTATCATTTTATCTTCCCTTTGAACTTCCCATTTTTCGGCCTTGTGGATCCATTTCAGGGTCTGTAGATCTTGGTTACATTAATGGCTTCCTCCACCGATTCCTACTGTTTTTCTTCCGCAGAACAATTCAGACATAGTCTGTCACCGCCTCTGTTTCTCCCAAATTCTTGATGGATTTCATACGTAAAGAATTGTTTCTAATTCTTCATGGATTCTTCTGAAACTGCACAGTATATAACCTCCATACTTAAACAAATTCTTCTGAAACTGCATAGTAGATAACATCCATACAATCAGATTAAATTTTGAATTGTTTAGATGGTTTATCTGAAAAATTGGTATAATTTTAAATATACTACCTGAAAAAAAAATCAAAACTTGAAAAATGTTGTTCAAACCTAAAAGATAGATCATTGTTGTGTGTAATTCTAACAAGATGCCTATAATAAAGTGATACAATACAATGCTCTACATTTTAAGATTTATTAGAGCGCGCTGTGAACAGCCTACCGGTTGTAGTCCTGGCATTTTATTTCATCTGGTAGTCTCATGCATTGCTAAGTTAACAACTCTCTCTTTCAGCTAACAATTCTTTCATATGGTGTTTTACTCATTTAACTGTCTGATTGGAACGGTTGTAATCAACTTTTCATCATATTAAAAAATATATATTAGTTGAAATAGTTCTGTTTTACGACATATCATCTCAGATTTAATTACTTGCGTGATGTGAAACTTCTTGAAGAAATGGTATTAACTAAGTTTTTGAAATGCTGTTATTTTATTTCTTTTTCATGGGATTATGGAACGTATCAATTGATGGGAGTTGTGCCGAATGTAGATTACAAGGGAGGGTGAACTCTTGTATTTACCTGCCAGTTCAAATCTGGATTAATACTTTGGCCAAAGTGAATGCATTGTTTATTTTCATGCATGGTTATTTATACCCCTTGCTACATCCGATGTATAGAACCTACTGTAGGCATATGTGCTTGTAGGTTAAGTTACACGGCTGCACTAAGACCATCCGAATCTGCTAGTAGCGAGAAGCTAGACCTCTCGTTGCAGGGACGGGGTGTTCTTCGTGTCAGGAAGAACCCCGGGGAAGATCATCACTTCCGGAGCTGACCACTTCATGGTTGGGCGGTAAAAGCGCCTGGACCCCACCTCTGTTCTCGAGGAAGCGTAAGGGACTCAGTCCGAGGCTCAGGAGACAGAACCTGATGAGTTGATACTTCCAGTGTTAATTTCTTCTCTTCTTTCTCTACTTCCATGTTGTACTTTATCTAGTGATCGACAAGCTGGTCGACACTTCTGGATGTAATAATTTTGTTGTTTCAATGTAATTTGTATATTTGATTCCTATATCCGACAAGTTGGTTGGCATGAAATTGTATGTATTATATCTTGTGATTCATTTTACTTCGACAAGATGGTCGTTTGTATGAACTTCATTGATGTAAATTTTGGAAATTATTGACTGGGATGTCGACTTGACCTTTCGACTTTTTCGACCTTCAACTTATTATGTTAAAAGCTTATGTGGCATACTTTGTGAGTTTTTCAGTCTTTACACTAAAATGGAAGTGCAGTGCATATAGATTATTCCTTGTAAGTTCTTGTTGCTTTATATGTACGTAGAATGGTTTTTCAAGTTACTTTGCATATTTGGAATCCCAAACACAAACAACGAGCATAACATTATTCTTTCTTCGTCACTGCAAACAGAACATGCTTCTGTTTTCGCCGCATATGCTTATCGAGAGTATACGTTTTTTATCAAAATGGTTATACTAATATTTTATCAAAATGGTTATACTAATATTTTTAAAGTGATCAAATACTTTTGAATTGTTTGCTTTGGTTATATCTATATATATATATACACACATATATATATATACATACATATATATATATACATATGTATATATATATGTATATATATGTATAT
>MU226802.1:0-10687 GCA_018584345.1 Thuja plicata | reverse complement strand
ATATATACACACATATATATATATACATATACATATATATACATATACATATATATGTATACATATATATGTATATATATATATACACATATATATATATATGTGTATATATATATGTATATGTATACATATATATATACTGGGACCTATCCTCCACGAGAAGGATATGGAATATCTCTTGGTATATTTTGTAAATAAATAAAATATGTATAAGCTAGTAACAGTCGTAGTGCAATATGGAAAATATTAAGTAAATTAATATAAAATTATATCGCATTGTGATTATGGTTCAGGATTAGGGTTCAGATAGTGTTAGCGTTTATGCTTAGGGTTTAGATTATGGTTAGAGTAAGGGTTTAAATCATGGTTAGTATTATGGTTAGGGTTAGGATATAGAGATAAGGATAGAATTAGGATTATTGTTTGGGTTAGGGTTTATGTCATGGTTAGTATTATGATTAGAGTTAGGATTTAGGGTTAGAATTAGGATTTAGGGTTTATCATTAAGATTATAGTAATGATTATGGCTAGGGTTGGGGTCTACATCATGGTTAGTATTATTGTTAAGATTACAATTTAGGGTTTAACATTAGTATTAGGGTTTATGGTTAGGATAATGCTTTAAGATAAGATTATTATTCAAGGTTTTCGATAAGATTATCATTAGGGTTAGGGCTTACATCATGGTTAGCATTATTATTAGGGTTAGGGTTTAGGGTTAAGTTTTGGATAAGGGTTTACATTTATGTCACATGGTTAAGGTTAGGGTTGGGTTTAAGGTTTGGGTTGTGATCTTGTTTAGGATTAAGATTATGGTTACGGTTTAGGGTTAGTGTTAGGATTTGGATTTGGGTTAGGATTATGGTTAGAGTATGAGTTTATATCACGGTTAGTATTATGATTGGAGTTAAAGTTTATGCTTAGGGTTGGGATTTCTAGTAGGGTTACGATTAGTATTAGGTTTCGTAATGGTTAGTATAATGATTAGTATTAGGTTTTTGACTAGGGTTAGCATTTAGTATTATAATTGGGATTAGGGTTTATAATTTAATATTGAGACTATTGTTAGGGTTAGGGTTTACGTCATGGTTAGTATTGTGGATTGAGTTATGTTTTTTATTAGTGTTAAGATTAGGGTTTACGATTTATGATTAGGATTATAGATAGGATTATGATTAGTATTAGGGTTTAGGTAAGGATTAGGGTTTAGGATTTAGGATTGGGATTATAATTATATTATTGTTAGTTTTAGTATTTATATCATGGGTTGAATTATGGTTAGGGTTACAGTTTAGGGTTATAGTTAGGGTAAGGGTTTAGGTTTAAGGGTCAAGATTATAGTTAGGGTTAGGATTTATATCATGGTTTCTATTGTAGACTGAGTAAGGGTTTTTATTAGGGTTGTGGTTTGGGGTTAGAGTAAGGATTAGGGTTTAGGATTTAGGATTAGGAATCTAGTTAGGATTATGGTTAGGGTTAGGGTTTATGTTAGGATTAGGGTTAGGGTTTTGGAATAGAATTGTGGTTAAGTTTAGTGTTTATATCATGGTTTAAATTATGGTAAAGATTACTAGTTTGATTAGGTTTAGGGTTTAGGGTTCTATTTAGGATAGGGTTTAGGTTTTAGGATTAGGATTATAGTTACGGTTAGGGTTTACAACATGGTTAGTATTATAGTTAGGATTGGGGTTTCGATTGTAGGGTTAAGGATAGGGTTAGGATTATGGTTAGAGTATGGGTTTACATCATGGTTAGAATTATGGTTAAGGTGAGGGTTTGTATTAGGGCTAGGATTATGGTATAGGTTTTAGGATTATAATTATCATTAAGGCTAGAACTTACATAATAATTAATATAATGCATACTATAAGGGGTTTGATTGGGGTTGGGGTTAGGATTAAGTGCTATGGTTATTATTAAGATTATGGTTAGGGTTAGGGTTAGGGTTAGGGTTAGGGTTTTCATCATGGTTAGTTTTATCATTAGAGTTAGAGTGTAGGGTTATGATCATATTTTAGGGTTTTACATTAGGATTATGATTAGGTTAAAGGGTTTAATTCATGGTTGAGGGTTTTGATTAGGGTTAGGTTTTAGGGTTAAGGTTCAGATAAGGGTTTAGGTTTATGTCATGGTAAAGTTTAGGATTTATATCACGATTGAAATTATCATTAGGATTATGATTTTGATTGGGGTTAGGGTTTAGGTGGAGACATTTCAATTATCATCTTAAATATCTAACTATTTTTCCTTTCATACATATTTTGTTATAGTTTTTCTTATATTGGCACCCAAATAAAGTTAATATTTGTAATAAAATAAATTGTTATAATTAAAATCTAAGTATTTTTAATTAACTAATTAACATTCATTCTTGATATTATTTTTTATGAAAATGATTTTTATTTGATTCCTTAATTACTCAATCCTTTTATCTATCATAGACATTGATTCATAATTTCTTCAATTCATTTTGGCCCAACCCTTTTTTATAGCATATGGTTGTGTTTAGAGATTGGTAATGCATCCCTTTCAAAATTACTTTAATTTTGCATGTATATGAGGTAGAAATTATATTTTGAATTTGGAAGTGTCTCTACCTACTAATTATAAAGTGTTTAAATACCTAAAATTATTTGTAGTGTCTTTAAATGAGATACCTTTATATGTATAAAAAACATAACTATTGTTGTAGGCAAAACTCTTTGATTTGTTTATTTTATTGTTTAATGACATGGAAATTTAAATGTTAAATTTTAAATTTAAGAGTTATAGTTCAATTGGTACAATTGATAATATATTCTTTAATTGTGTCAACTATTGACATTTAAATTTTTCATCAAAATAATAATGTTAGGTTCAACCTCTAATATTTTGATCAATTAAATCTCTTTCCTTATAATAATTTGATAAAAAATAACTTTTTAAATTAAATATTGGTTTATTTTCTAATATCATAATCTAAATGATCAATACATGTATTACCAAGTTATTAAAACAATACTTCTAAAAATAGATTGTCAACCAAGCATAGAGAATAATCAACATTTATTAAATTAGGAAGATTTTTTTCATTGAAGAAAATTTCAAATTTCAAATTAAATTGGATTGAATTGATTTTACTTTGTTTTTGAGAAAAATACAATAATTGAAAAAGAAAGTAAAACTGATTTTAGTTGCTTCTTTATGATTTACATATAGTTGATTACTATTATTTATTTTTTAACAAATATTGAGAATATCATATAAGATATATGCAATAAATACTAACCTCTAACATATTATGTGTAATCTCAATACAAATGTAGAGTCTAGTAAATAAAATATAGGGACCAAACTACTCTATATAAGTGCCAGATAAAATTATTAGTGAGTTTATAATTGTGCACTTTATTGTTTAAGTGTTTTAAGATTTGATTTCATTTTCATTTGCCACCATAAATTGAGGTAATTATTTTTTTGGCTATTGAAGTGGTTTTTTTACTTCGTTTTCCAAAAAAGTAAAAAGAGTTGAAAATGAAGTTAAACTATTTTTTGCTACTTCTTTAATATTTAATGACATAATATATTTTTTGTAATTACTATTATTTAAAATTTATAAGAAATGTTTGAAACATCATAAGATCTATGCAACAAATACCAACCTCCAAGATATTATTCATAATGTCAATTCAATTATAAAGTTCAGCTACAAAAGTGGATTAAAATAGTCAAGTCTAGTAAATAAAATAGAGGGACTAGAAACTACTTTGAGTTCGTATATCTGCGATACTTTATTTGAGTGTTTAAGAATGTGCACACTTATTGCAACAAAGTTACATGTTTCCATTTTTTTAATGTTTGACAATTTCTTAAACTAACCCAAATCAATTATATTTCCTCTTTGTCAATGTCCAACAATTTCTGAAATTCCAGATTTAGCAATTTCTTAAAGTAACCTAAATTTATTGGGTTCCCTCATTTGTAAATGAGAGCTACTCTTCAATACTTCCAACCAAATTTGGAAATGTGAATTCCTCTTCTTCAGATAATTCTTTTTCTTTTTCCGGGACCACATAGGGAAACAAATTTTTTATTTCTTCACAATAGTCTTCTCATTTGTAATCATTGTTTTTATTAATATTATCACTCTTGATCTGTAAAAAAGAAACCAAACTCAAAGAACCTGCGTTGAAGCCCCAAAACGATGCTAAATTAGAACATTTGAATTGAAGAAAAGCTTGAAATAGATCTCTTAAAGAATAAAGCTTAGTTTGGATGTTACACAATCTGAGTTCTGGCACATTTGAATCTAAGAGAACTATAAATTTGAAAAGAGTCATCTAGGTCAAGATATTTTAAATGTTTTACTTGCATTTTGCATCCTCCTATATTTTACATTTATATCTATAAGGGCATGTTTGATTGGTGGAATTAGCATGGAATTTTCATTGTCAAATCTCGAAATGACATATTCTATATTTGTTTTCAAAACATGAAAATGGAATAGGGATTTTCTAATTCTTATTTACCCCCAAAACCAACATTTTAATCTTCCATCTAAAAAGGTGGAATTGAAAAAAGAATTCCAATTCCACTTAAATAGGAATTGAGGGTAAATCAATTGTTTTTAATTTTTCATGTTCGCGTTTGTCATATGTGTGAGACTTCTTCTCTTTTTCACATTTTCTTGCGTGTTTTCTTCAAAACTCCCAACTTCGACTGTGATATAGGTAAATTAAAAGTGAACCAAACACAAAAAATGCACCTTCTCACTATGAATTCTAGGTGAACCAAACGGTTCCAGCCATATTCCAAAAACCATTTTTTGAATTTAAAACTTTTTGAATTGTCAAATATTAGATTTTGACATTCCAACATTATGAAATTCCACCAAAAAAACAAACCCTAAAGGTATTGGTAATACTCACATTTTGATTGAAACTGTCAGCTGATAATTTTTCCTTGGAATTGTATAGCATGTTTTACAGATGTCAAGCTGACACTTGAACATTGACTATATAATGAGTATAATTGTGAATGTGATGTGATTAAGTTGCACACCCATTGGTTGTATTTCATTAAACAATGATAATGCTTCTTGATAAAATGCATGCATTTTATAAGACACAACAACATATTCTATTGAAAAACAACATAAAATAAAATAAAAAAAAAAAAAAAAAGATAAGAGATGGGGCAAGCAAGCGTACCAAAACTACAACATCCTCTTTGGAGGTAATAAAATTGTATTAGATATTTCCATAGTCAAACTACACCTATGTTTTCCCATTTTATCTGACATTAAGAATGCAGTCTCAGAAAACCTAAATTTATAGAGTTATCTTATAACAATATTTAAAGTATTCAAATATAAAACTAATGACAATATCTCTATTGAAATCTCCATAAGGCACATATTCAATATTCTCACGAAGGATCAACAATTTGGATAATCTTTCCATGCATTTTTGGTAGAGACCACAAATGCATGGTGACATTCTTGTTTTATAAGTGCCAAAAATTCTTCCTCTTCCAATTAGGTCATTGTTTCCACTTCCATGTTTTAAAGTCTGAATGACATGCATTATAACATATTGGAAATGTTCGCATTCCTTTTTTTTTAATAAAATTTGAGTCGTAACCATGAAAATGTCTCTTGTTATTATATAATATTTTCATTCCTATCCTAATTATCATGCAAATCCAAGATTTGGTTATTGGGTATATGCACAAAGATGGGGGGACCAAAAATATGCCAAAACTTTTTTGGGTCCCCCAAAAGCAATAGGGCGTATGCCCTATAGCACCCACGCACTATAGGGAGCACACTCTATGAATTGGATTTCCCAAGCCTAAGGCTTGGGAAATCAAAGCTAACAGTTTGTGCGCACTATAGCACGTGTGCACTATAGTGTGTACGCACTATAGCATGTATGCACTATGTAACATTAAGAAAAGTCTTATTAAGGAGAGAGAGAGTGAGAGAGAGAGAGAGAGAGAGAGAGAGAGAGAGAGAGAGAGACCCTTACGACCCCTTAGAACACCTTAAGACCCCTTACCATACATCTTAGAGTTAGTAAAGGCTCCTAGGGGGTCATAAGGTGTTATAGGAAACATTAATGTGTCCTAGGATCCCTTAATACCACCAACAAACCCATGGGACCTCTTACCATTCATGAGTGTATGGTAAGGTGTCCTAAGGGGTCTAACGGGTCCTAGGACACACTAATGTGTTCTACGACCCCTTAACAACCCTTACAACCCCTAAGATGTAGAGAAAGGGTTCTTCAATAGCCCTAAGGAGTGATAAAGGGTCCTGGGATACATTATTATGTCTTAGGACCCCTTATAACCCATTAGGACACCTTAGGAGCCCTTATCATACATCTTATGGGTTGTAAATAGTCCTAAGGGGTCATCAGGGGTTCTAGGACATGTTAATATGTCCTAGGACCCCTTAAGACCACTTACAACCCCTTAGGACCCAATAAAAACCCTTATGACCCCTAATATGTGTAGAGAAGGGGTCCTAGAGGGTCCTAAGAGGTCATAAGGGGTCCTAGAACACATTACCATGTCCTAGGACCTCTTATGATCTCTTAGGACCCCTTACCATACATATTAGGGGTGCTAAAGGGTTCCAACAGATCATAAGGAGTCCTAGGACACATTATTGTGTCTTAGGACCCCTTAAGACCCCTTAGTAACCCTTATAAACCCAAAGATGTAGAGAGGGGTCTTCAATGATCATAAGTCATCATAAGGCATCCTAGGACACATTAATGTGTCTTAGGACCACTTATGACCCCTTATGATGCCTTACCATATATCTTAGGTGTCATAAAGGGTCATAAGGGGTTCTTGGACATGTTAATGTGTCATATGACCCCTTAACAACCCTTACAACCCCTTAGGACACATTAACATTCACTAGTGTATGGTAAGGCATCCTAAAGGGTTGTATGGGGTGTAAGGAGTCCTAGGACACATTAATGTGTCATAAGACACCCTAACAACCCTTATGGACCTTAAGATGTAGAGAGGGGTCTTCAAGGGTCCTAAAGGGTTAGAAGGGTTAATGTGTCCTAGGACCCCTTAGGACCCCTTACCATACATCTTAGGGGTTGTAAAGACTCTTAAGGGGTCATAAGGGGTTCTAAGACACATTTATGTGTCAGAGGATCCCTTAAGACCACTTACAAACTCTTAACACCCCTTACTATTCATTAGTGTATGGTAAGAGGTCATATGGCACATTAATATGTCTTAGGAACCGTTAAAAACCCTTACGACCCATAAGATGTAGAGAGAGGGTTATAAAAGGGACCTAAGGAGTCATAAGGGGTCCTAGAGGACAAATTACTATGTCATTGGCCCCTTATGACCCATTAGGACACCTTATGACCCCTTATCACACATCTTAGGGATTTTAAAGGGTTCTAAGGGGTCATAAGAGGTTCTAGGACCCCTTAAGACCACTTAAAACCCCTTAGGACCCCTTAACAAGTCTTATGACCTCAAAGAAAACCACTATGGCTAATATAGTGTAATGGAAGAGATACAACCCATTCATTTTCCATATTTATTTCTTGTACCTTTGTCTATGGAGATGAAAATCTTAGAACATGACTACTATAGAGATTGGTGGATGATCTTGTCAACAAAACATGGGAGGTTGGCAACAAGGTGAGAATAAATTGAGACTAGCCTAAGAGAAGGTTTGTGTTGCAGTGACCTACCTACTTGTCTTTTGGTATTGATGCCTTGTTTGGGATCATTATTATCTATCATTTCAAGACTAAAACAAAAAATATTGTTTTATGCTTATATGCACATTTGGCTTATTTGAATTATATTTGTTGGCTTAACTCTATGGTATGCATGCTCTATTGGGTGACCACATCATATGTCCAGATTTAAAGGTACTTTTGGTGAGAAAATATTTTATTAATTTGGCTCACTATGTGTATGCTTTCTTTTCTTTTTTTTTGGTACTCCCTATTTTTGATGTTCTATATTTTACAATTTTGATTTTTTTTAGTAGGTACGAGTCTTCCATAATCTGTGAAGTTGACTTATAGCTTTTAGATTCAATTGTATTTATTTACTTTTAATCAAAATATTGGATCACATTCAGTGATCCGTCATTAGAATGAGGAGAAAATAGTCAATGTGAGGCCACAAATGGGATAGCTCGTCCCCTTACTACAAGGAGGAGGTCCAAACCCATGAGTAGGTTAGATCAGAAAATGCACAAGCTCACGATCACAATGGCCTAATGAGAGTTTGAACTTGGGTGGGAACAACAACAACACCACTTAACCAATACACAAAGTGGTGAACCCTAAAACGCTAAGAATTAATATAACATGTGCTTTTTCAATATTTTTAACAATATCTTTTAAATGAACATTGATATACCAAATAGAAAATATTAAGAATTATTATTCTTTTCCAATATTATATTTGTTGCAGAACATATTGTGATCAACATGGTGATGATATTTGTGAAGACTGATTTCGCATAGAAATATGCAGAACATATTTGTGATCAATATGTTGATGTTAATTGCATGTATTATTTACAATTCAACTAGAGTAGGATATATGATTTATTTCACTACCTCTCCAATCTACTACATTTATAAAACATTTACTCTGAAAATAGATCATAATGTGATTGAAAGCATTAACTACTAATATAATACTTGTTATTCTTACTAATGGATGAGTGTTGTCTGGTCCCAAACATTTTGTTACCCATCAAATCTGAGTAGCTCTTTCCTCTCCCCTCCTGCTACGGGTAATTTGGGTAACTGACACCTGAATGTTTGCTAGGCCTGTCAATAGAATGCTGAAATAAAAGAAATAGGTAGGATGATACAAACATGGGAATGGGCCCAAAATTCCACATGAACAGAGCCAATGAAAGGTTGAAAAACCCTCAATCCCACTGACCAAAAATGAGCCCCTTTGTTGAATGCCCTGCTAACATATTCCACATGAGCACTCTCCATCTCTGGCGTTGGAGGAGGTGTGGTGATAAGAAAACTAACATGACCATAATAGCGAACACATTGCACATGGAAAAGAAAAGCAGTGAGAAGAGAGAGCAAGACCATCATTAACTTAACACAAGATGTGAGGGTTCCCCTCATCCCATTTAAACTCAATTTAGTGTGGGAGGTATCCACTCTCACTCCCAACAGTAATCCGATCATAGAGAAGAGTCCTATGGCTATGGAGGCCAGAAGTGTGGATGCCATTATGCCATTCCTTATTGTTTGCACCCCCCAACACTCCATTCTTCATCCTATCCTGCAAGTGTATAACTGAATGAATATGGATGGGTATTCATTTAAAAGATGTTTAGAGGTATTGATTTCAAGGTTTTTAACAAGCTATAAACAAGCAATTAGGTGTCTGGATTGGATTCAGTAGTTGAGTATTTTATCATCAATATTAATAACATAAAAGTTGTAACTATTGATACAACATTGTTAAAAGCATTAGAAAATAAACACTATAATAACTATTGGAACATACTAACTACTAGATCTTTTCCCCTAAATATATTTACCTTCATAATAGCCTCCTCCCACACCCACACCCACACCCACATGTGGATTTCATTAATGCAAATGAAGGCGATACAAGATTTCAATATGATAAACAAGCAATTAGGTGCCTGGATTCAGTAGTTGATCAATTTTAATTTTACGGTTATCAATTTTCATCATCAACCCTAATAAGTTAAAAAACTTAGTTTTTGATGTGATATTACTAAAAATATTTGATAAAAAATCATACATTATAACAATTATTAGAACATGCTCAACTACTAGATCAACTACTAGATCTTTTTTCGTAAATACGTTTACCTTCATGATGGACTCGACCCCCGCCCGCCTGTGAAGTGCATTGATGCCAACAAAGGTGGAGTGGGTATGAGTGAGGATTGTGTAGAGGAGAGAAGCATGGTATACAACGAACATGAGCAACCCAGCTGGAACGAGAATTATATCCAAATGGGTTAACTCCCATTCCAGTATTTCTGTCATCAAGCCCATTCCTATTATGTATGAAATTATGCATTGCTTCAGAGAGGCCAATAAAATTGTAGACTTCTTGGATAATAAAGCTATAGACAATGCACTTCTAGAACAAGAAGTGTATGAGAATCTTCTAAATCATTTGGTATAATCTTACCCTTTCACCATGTGGGATCAACTGACATGATGCTACTCCTCTTGTCACTATATGTCATTTTCATTTTCCCTTACATCCTGCCATTGTGGATTTTGTTGATCATCATTTCTCTATGATTTTGACGAGTAGTGCAATAGTGCTTTACATCCTTCTTGTTCACAACTTGGAACATAACTCCAACATAGCTCTAGAAGGGGAAGATCCGACATAGGAAGAAACAATTGCCAGCGATGAAGGGGCAGAAAAAACCTCCATCTCCATCCACCACAATTCTCACAATCATGGCCCCAAATCCCACTATAGAAAAAGTGCCCTGAGCATATAGGGAGAGTGTTCTACCATCACCTCTAATATAATTTGTACCTTTGTATTTTAGCACAAGAGAAGATACCAAAATCACCACAACTGCCAACACTATTTGTAGTTGAAATAACTTTTCTAGCTCCACCAAGATGGATATAGGCCCATCAAAAACCAAAAAGAACAACAATAACCCAAA
>MU226801.1:0-12247 GCA_018584345.1 Thuja plicata | reverse complement strand
AAAGTGCATGTAAAATATTTATTACTACACACAAGTAAAATACATATGCATGCATAATTAATCTTAAACAATTAATTACCTTTCCTTTGTTGACACATGAGGAAGGAACCCCCTCGTGCCCCCCACTAACATCAGCTGAGACCTGAAAGAGTACAATAAGATGACAATATATTAGTAAATGTATGAATTTTATTACTCTAATTGATAGAGATTTCAACATGTACACCAAATGATAAAAAAAAACTAATGGGTACATAATTTATAATATACCATATAGGTGTCAAGGCCAAATGAAATGGCCGAAAGTGTGGAGTCATCCACCTGCCTCAACTCCTCCTTTGTCATTGACTGAACATAAATGGACCAAATATATATACATGAGTGCATGCAGTCATTAAAACTAATCTAAATAAATAAATTATTTTTAAATTAAATAAGTCATGTGAAAAATTTATTTATAATGTTTACTCTTACCGTATCAACAGGACTCCATGGCTCTGCGTACCCCTCCTCAGCACTCTCATGAGACGCAGATGCTCCATGAGGTGTTGCAGCCTCTTTAGCTATGTCTCTTGTGTCCTCCTCATCAATAACATACTGATATGTATCAACATCAGTAAGTGGTTTGAGGTACAAATTCTTTCATATAATGTAAGTATGGGGCACGCATACATGTGAACTTCTGCTAGATGTCGATGCGCCAACATCATACACACCAGGAGGCAATAATGACCTGGTCTACGTGATCAACTGATCACTCAGCATGTGAATGGCCCTAATAATTTGTGAGGTAGCCTCTGCAATGATATCGGGATGCTGCACTGGAGGAGGGGGTGCGACATCAGTGGGGGGGACAAAGGTAGTGGCCTTTTTGCGTTGGGCAAATGGCCTAGTATGAGGAGCTCCTCCACCTACGCCCATGTTGGGCCTCATGCTCTAATAATTAACATTGTGACCAAGCACAAACTCAACATACAATTTTTTTATGAAATAGAAAGGGAGCTCCAAATTTCTATGGGGTGGTTTATAAAAAACCATCCACCAACAATCCCAAAAGTGTGTGCGCATTGCTTCATTTGTGCACCATTTTATTGATAATTTGGGCTTTTTGGGGTCAACTTTTAATCCGATTTTAGGATTAACCAAAAGGGAGGCTATATCTACCTTAGTTATATTAAGGGTAGCAATCCCATCATGGTCAAGCCTGTCATCAAATTGGGTGTGCATATCATCACGCCAATGAAGAACAACATTATGTTGCTGCATAAGGGTGTCAATGTTTTCAACAATGATATTTAGGGTGGCAAGCATAGGAGCTAACGTAGGTATATTCTGATACATGTTTTTGAAACCTTGTATAGTGTTCAAATTCTCTTGTATCAAATCCTCTAAAGATTGAGGGTTTTGAAGCGGTTCTGGATTATTTTGGGGATCATTATTTTGCAAGGGAGGGTTATTATCTTCATTGTTGTCAGTCATGCCTGATTAAATAATATACAAATATAAATTTCAAATCGATTTCATATATTATTAAAAAAATCAATACAAAACCCTATTTTAACCAAAAAAACTACATTTAACATGAAAATGAAAAAAATTAATCAAGATATAGCAAAAATTTACTTACCGGATAAACTGTGGAGTCAGATTTGTTGTTGGAGCAATCAGGTACCCGAAAAAATTGTGCATAGGATATTTCGAGCCATTTTCCAAACCCAAAATGATGAGAGAAATGAGGAAAGCGGCTCGTAGGTTTTGATTTATGCCACAAGTTTCAAGTACCCGATATTTTCAAGTACTTGNTGAAAATATCATGTACCCAAAAAAATCATGTACCCGATTAGGCTTGTGCTTTGGTGTCAGGTTTGCCCAGGTGTACTGACACCCAGGCCTACTAAAAAGTCAACAAATGTTTTCATGCACTTTTGGACGAGTGAAAAGTGGATTTTTTCACATCACCCCTTTTTGGCCCCCCATGATCTTGCACATACCCTTTAATTGTTGGACAACTAGTTGATAAAGGTCACCATTTACAATTCAAGGATACAATGTGCAAGATTATTGGAAGTAATGTAATTGATATTGTTTCAGGTACAAAGACCAAATGTAATGTATTTCATTTGAATAATGCAAAGAATATATGTTTGATTGCTAAGATTGATGACAGTTGGTTATGACACAAAATATTGTCATGTATACTTTGATAACATTGTGAAGATAAGAACTACTAATGCAGTAAGAGATTTACCTAAATTGTTGA
This sequence comes from Thuja plicata, assembly GCA_018584345.1. Taxonomy (NCBI): domain Eukaryota; kingdom Viridiplantae; phylum Streptophyta; class Pinopsida; order Cupressales; family Cupressaceae; genus Thuja; species Thuja plicata. Next base: position 9,987 of record MU226801.1, on the reverse strand, counting down.
AGCTTGCTAACATGATGTGTGAGGAATGTCAGTTGGGGAAGCAAAAAAAATATACTTTCAAAAGCAAGATGTATTCTTCAAGTGGATTGTTAGATTTGGTGCATACTGATTTGTGTGGCCCATCTAGAACTAGAAGTTATTATGGAGATAGGTATTTCATTTTATTCATTGATGATTACTCAAGGGTGATGTGGATTAAATTTTTGAAGGATAAATATGAGGCATTTGATAAAATTTAAGATCTTCAAAGCTACGGTTGAGACTCAGACATGTATGAAGCTAAAATTTATGAGATCTAATAGAGGTGGTGAGTTTACATCTAGTAAATTTAATACATTTTTTGAAGACCATGGAATAAAAAGGAAAATGTTTGTTGTGCAGACCCCACAACAGAATGGTATTACAGAGAGAAGAAGTAGAACTATCCTAGACACTTTAAGGGCTATGATGATTGAAGGAAATGTACCACAGATCTATTGGAGAGAAGCGATTAGCATTGCAGTCTATATATTGAACCAAGTTCAAATAAAATAAGGCACTAGTAAGACCCCTTATGGAATTTGGTATGGTCATATTCCTACAATGAAATACTTTAGAATTTTTGGAAGAAAATGCTATATCAAGAGAGATGAAGATTTAGGGAAATTTGATCCTAGATGTGATGAAGGAATCTTTCTTAGTTATTATAAAAGAGAAAAACATACAAATACTATAATAATAGGTTGAGAAATATAATTGAGAGTGCTAATGTAAAAGTGGATGAAAGATATCAGAAACAAGCTAGATATTGTAGTTATGAATCAAATGATGAGGAAAATAATCAGGTAATGCAAGCACACAATTAGAATCAGAATGGTTTGGTAGATCAAGATGAGGAAGTTACAAATGAGGAAGAGATGGAAACACAAGAGTCAAATACAAATGAAAATTGAAAGACTCCAAGGTATGTAACCTTAAATCATTCATAAAATCAGATTATTGGTGATAGGAATCAAGGTGTTCATACTAGAGGAAGAATTGCTAGAAATGAAATTTGTTTGATTTCTAAGATTGAACCTAAGGATTTTGTTGAAGCATGCAAAGATGAAAGTTGGGTTAAAGATATGAAAGAAGATTTGGAACATATTGAAAAGAAAAAAAAAACATGGATTCTAGTTCCCAGACCTAAGGACTTAAATGTGATTAGTACTAAATGGGTTTATAGAAAAAAATTGAAAGAAGATGGCGAAGTGGTTTGGAAAAAAGCCATACTTGTTTTTAAGGGATACTCACCGATGGAAGGTATTGAATTTGAGGAGAACTTTTTTCCTTTTGATAGAAATAAATATGTTAGGATGTTTCTTGCATATGCTACTTACAAAGATTTTAAGGTATATTAGATGGATGTTAGGTCAGCATTTTTGAATGGAGAGTTGGAAGAGGAAGTTTATGTTGAGCAGACTAATGGATTTACTTTGTCTAATCAAGATGACATGCTTTTCTAGTTGAAGAAGGTATTATATGGATTGTTAAAGCCCCTAGAGCATAGTATGCAAGGTTAAATAAGTATGTGTTGAAATTTGGTTTTAATAAAGGTACTGTTGACAATAACTTGTACTTAAAAGTTGATCATGATAATATTTTGATTAAATCGATTAGATTTCCACAATCCATTGAATTTAAAGCTTGAATTTTTGGTTTTAATTATGTATGTTTTTTAGCATAAAAAAATGTTTCGGGTCACACTTTGTGATCCATCATCAGGATGTAAGAGAAGAGAGAAATAAGGATATGTAAAAATAAGATGCAGACTGAGCCTCACTCAATAGATAAAAGAAGGGCTGGGGTGAGAAAGGAGGCATGAAAAACAAGGGGGAATAGAGAAGTAAAGACTACCTAGGAGCAAAAATAAAAATACAAAAAAAATAATAATAAAAATGAGGAGCTCAAAAAGAGCAAGAATTAAAAGCACAAACAAACTAAAGAAGGACTAAAAAGAAAAAGAAAGGATAAAAATAGTATAAAAAGGAACCAAAAATTAAAAGACTCAAATAAATATAAATAAAGAAGTCAGATTGGAATATGTATCTACCAAAGAGAAGATTTAAGATATCTTTATGAAGCCCTTTTCAAAGGTTACTTTTGAGTATCTCCGAGGTAAGCTTGGGGTGATTTCCCCTCCTGATTAGAGCTAGAGATGAATTTATTTGCAGGATTACAATGTTTTTACAGAGATCATCATTATTTTGGATTATTTTTTTGGTGGCTGCCACTCAGGGGGAGTAGTTAGTTTTGTGAGGTATGTCATTCAATTTTTGGGAGAGATATTCAATTATTTTAGGCTTCTATGACTTAGAGTGCATATATGTGCCTTGATCATTGATGTCAAAGGGGGGAGATAGTCATGTGAAAAAAAGTGTGATGCTAAGGTGGAGAGATTTTTCTTTGTTGGAGAAGGTTTGTTAGAGAGACTCTAAAAGATATATTGTGGATATTGTTGGTAATATTATTGGTATGGTTTCTTTGTGCATTGATTTGGTTTTTCACATCATATGTGTCCATCAATGCCAAAGGGGGATATTGTTGGACTATCATGAATATATGTTCTGAAAAATTGATGTTTTGTCATTGATGTTAACATATTTCTACTGTTGGTGATAGTGTTCCTGGTATGTTCAGTGAGATGATTAGTTTAGTATGGCTACTGTATTGAAGATTTGATGTTGTGAAGGTGCAGATGGTTTCAGGGATGTCTGTAGTTAACCTATGCCAATTTATAGAGGTTCACATGTTGATTTGAGTGAGCTACGAATGATTTATCAAAGACTGATATTTTGGTTGTTCAGGAAGAGATAATGGTGCAGTTCTTGGATTGGTATGGATTGGTTATGCAATATTCTTGGTTGCTAACCTGGTCATGAGTTTAGGAGATGTATGTGTATCCTCATCTTGAGTGGTTTGTGATTTGGATGCTGACAAGCTATTTTTCTTAAGTGATAGAGGTTACTGATTGGTGTTCCTGATGATTAGTGTAGAGATAATTGTGAATTCTTAGACAAATCTATTTTTGTTACTTTCGTGGCATTTCATGTTGCTTGCTGATGTTTCTAGATCATCTCCTATTTATTTTGCTGGATCACATTGGGTTATGTGATCAGATATGGTGATTTCCTTTGGCATGTTGGTATTCTTATTTGTTCTTGGCTGGCATGATGGTGTAGCATGTTGTGATGGATCATGAAGTGATTTATGGATCTTGAGTGTGTTTGAGGATGCATATTTGGATCCTATCTTTGTCTTTGCCGACATATTTTGGATAATATTGTAGATTGTATTGTATTTTTTTTAAATATTTGTAATTGAGGTGCTAAGGTTTATGCTGACCTTGTTTATCTTTTCAAGGTTGATGAAATGTATATAAATATGTAATCATTTGTAATTACAAAGAGGCAATAGTGCGTGTGAAAAGATTGTGCAAAGATGTATGAGTGGAATCTACAATTGAGGTAGACATTTTATGTACTTCATTGGAACTGAATTGACATAACAAAGATGCTATCAGTCAGTTCATAATTTGTGAATTGTTTTCCATAGTGGATTGTAGTCCATTCAAAGTTGTATCCCTCATTGTATTTCTTAGGGTTGTAACCCTTATTTGTATTTGAGCAGTGGGCTCTAGGTAGTGTTCCTGAATGCATGTGCATTCCTTTTGTAATACTCCTAATAGGGTATAGTGCTTTTAACCGAGTACATCATCTCATGGGTTTGATCCCCACCATGGTTTTTCCTTTAACCGAGTTTCCACGTCAAAAATCTTGTTGTTATGTATTGATTGGTGTGTTGTGATCTTACATTAATGGTTATGTTGCCTTGATTCTAATATTTCCATATCTACTTATCTATATCTCTCCTCCCCCTCTCTCTACATACCTGTACACCTATCCTTACCTACCCTTATTTATCAACATAAATCTCCCTCTCCACATCCTTCTATCTTTTTTTTTAATCTCAGTCTCTTTTAGGGATAACTTTAAGAAACCACCCTACAAAAGAGATATAAAATCTTGGTGAATCTTTCATTTTATTGAAAAAAAAATTATTTGTATTGGTGAATCTCTCTTTTAAAAAAGTAAATTATTATTATTATTAATAATTATTATTATATCACAGTTTTTTGTAGAAAATATTGGTGAATCTCAAGTAATAATAAGAAATTCATTAATCACCATGGCGAATACTTATATTTTAAAAAAATAAGAATTCTTATAGAAAATTATTGGATTAAATGTGGAAATCTTAGATGGGTTTTAGGGGTAATACACAAATACCAAATGAATCAGTTATTCATAGAGTGCATGAAAGGAATCACTTATATAGGAAAGGATATAAGAGATTAGAGGGGGCGGGATTCAAGTTTGACATCAACCCCTTGCACCCCTTGTGCTGACCTATCAATATTAACCTTTTATTTTTTTATTAGAGTAAAATAGGTTTTGAAGGGACCTCAAAACCCTTTACATAAAGAAAATACCATCAGAAGAGGATAACCAAAAAAACTTCAACATAAAAATAACAACATAACATCAAAAAACCAGAGGAGAGAATAGAGGAAGAGGAGAGTCAGGGGAAGGGGAATGAGGAGGATGTCCACAACCAGGGTTTTGCAGAGTATGGAGAAGACCATTACACCTGCAGTATTACAGGCAAAAACAAAAAAGTTGTTTGGAGAAATTTTGACATGGTCTCTGCGAAAATGGGAATTAAGAGAGAAATGGTTAGGACGTTGGTTAAGGAAAACAAGGAGGGCAGAATTGAGACGGAAGAGATTATTGATCCTGCTCTGGTGATTTTCAGCGACAATGCGAGGGAAGATCCCCAAATGGATGTGCTGAACAATGCAAAAAATAGTGCTATTGACAGCTATAGATCAACGAAATGGACCTACTATGAAATCTATGAGCTGAAAAAAAATGGACAAGATGGAGAAAGAAAGCATAATCAACAACAACAAGAATATTGTAGAGGACAGGGAGCTGGATAGCAGAGTGACCAATCTGAAGCATAGAGTCGAAGGCATTGAAGCCTCAATGGTTAAAATAGCTTAGCAAAGCTGCAACATACTTAAAGCCTCAAATGATAATATAAAGGTATCATTGACAAGTTTCAAGAACAAAGAGGAAATAAAGAGGATCGACCGATGCATAGTGACAGGGAGCAACTTCTAGAAGAAGGAAATAAGAAGGGAACTAGAGAGGAAGTCAAGCGGATGGAAAACCATGAAGCTGACAAAGAGTTGGCCGAACTTAAAGAAGCTGCAGGGAGAATGACCGAGCTAGAGATGCGGGCGGCTGAGATTCTTAGAGATATTGCTTGATTTGCACCCCTGGTTCTATGTTCCTGGTTTTATTGGGTGTGCGTCCCTGGATTTCTGTTGTATGGGACTATTTTGTTAGGTCTGCATGTTTTTTCTTGGTTGTTATGTAACGCTTATATGCTTTAGTTATATTTTATTTATTCTGTAGGGTTTTAGTAACCCATCAAAACCTGTTTTCCTTAATCAAAAACATCAAGAAACCAAAACAAGGTACAAAACCCATGGGACAAAAAAGAAATAAAACAGAGCCAAAGATGCCCACCACTATTGAAGATGTTTCAGAACTTTTGTAGCCTCCACATTTTCATGAATAATATTCTAATTAATATCAATTACAACATGAATAATGTGGGACTACTCCATCTTACCTTTGACATGACTATGAGTTCTAGCTAAGGAACCTTTCAATAGAACCACATTTGAATTAGGATGATTATCAAAATCACTCCTATCTTGATCTATCATGGCTATAGTAGGAGACCCCAATTTTCCCTTCTTCATTTCACTACCTTTGAGGGCTTGATTTGTCTCATTTAACTTTTTAAGTCCATCTGAGCTATTTTGCATTGTCTTCCTACTTACTGCTACCATGGCTTGAGCTTTTCATGAGCCTTACCTTTAGTCTCTTCCAACATTCTAATTTCATCTTTTTTTTTTTTTTTTTTAATTTCATAATCTTGACATTGGAGGCCACAAATTGAATAAGGGAAAGTATTTTATTCAAGCTATCCATGTCAAAACCCTAAATCACAGTGTCACACTATATTTCTAATCATTGACCTTTCTTTTGATGGAATTGACACATTCTTTCAATAAATTTAATTTAGAGACCAACCAAAAAAAGAATTTTAGAATGACCATCTATCACATTTTTAACAATCGACGACATACACCCTATTCATGTATCACATGAAACTTTCTCAAAATCCATTGGGGTCCTTTTCTCCAATTCCACAAAAAATTCAATGTGGAAGTTTCCGCTCATCTCCCTAGGGTCCACCATAGAGTCTAGAATACAACCTTGATTCCCCACTTCCATTTCTCTCCTCACTATCACCTCAAGGCTAGGGTTATCATCTGCATCCATAATATTGGGGCCATCGCCATCACATATGTTCCCAATCTCATCCCAGTATAATTTCTTCCCTTTATTTTCTTGTTTTACCTTTTTTCCCTTTTTGGACTGAGAGGATTCCACCCTGTTGGATGTAAACTATTTAGCCATCTTAGGTGGGATAGGGGTGAAAGAGGTAGGGACATAATCCACTGGGGAAACATAATCTGAATCATCACTATCAATATCATACCCACGAGGCCATGAAGGTTTAGAAACAAGGGTTTCTTGTTTGGGATGCTTATGATTACCAACATCAAAACATGCATATTCATTAGATGGGGTATCCTTTGGGTCAGTAAAAATATTAGAGTAATTCATATGAACATTTTGTGCAAATTCTATCTTTCATTTAGATTAGGAGGGCTTCAGGGGTATATACACAAATATTGCATAGTCCATGATAAGAAGAATAAGCCCTTCATGAAGGATAGGAGAATTTTGGTCTTTCCTATGCTCATTAATGACAACATGAAGGGAAGAAAGTAGGTATTAGGGCATAGAAGCCAACCTATTATTCCTAAAGTGATTCAATAACATAAAGTGATAATGGAAAAGGCTAGTGAAATGATCGTACATAGTCATATACCTTATAATAAATTTGGCCACCTTTGCCGAAAAGGGTTTGATAGTTCCACAATCATAACCCCAACTATTGTTTGCTTCACCTTTTCCCATTTTCCTTCCTTGAATAAAATAGAGATTTCTTCATCAGAAGCCTTATGATCTCTATAGAACATTTTTCCCATAATCAACATGCCTATGACCTCAAAAAATTAGGTATTCAGTAATAGAGATTTCCACCTTGTAAGCACACAAAGTATCATTCTTCCACACATCTAAAAATTATTTTGTTACCAATAGGTTGTAGCCATGCAATTTCTCAAGATATGTGGTAATTCTACCTGCTGAGAGTTTCCCCCATACAATGGGATCATTTTTTTACTTCTCACAAGAACTAGGATTTGCCTTGGTCTTATCTCTTCTCATTGAAAATTTACATAAGCACATAGGAAACCAAGAACTAGTACAAAATTGGGGAAATGTAGAGAAGAAAATTCCCAGAAAACATGTGATGAAAAGGCTAGCTATTATGATAGGCCAATACATCCTATAATTAGATATCTTTCCTTTATGTCTCATAATGGGCTCCTCACAACTTGAGCTTCGATTCACAATGAAGCAAGTGAAAATCATTATCATTTTATAGAGTGACACCTCTTTAATATGTTTGAATATCATCATATATAATTTTTAGTTTCCACAAGCACATAGTTAATTGTTGTCAAATAATAATTGTTAGCTTGATTAACTTCATATTTAGAAAATAAATCAACAACCCTATTCCACTCACAATAGACATGGGAAATAGTAAATTCATCACATGTCTTAAGCATCTCAAGGCTATCAATAATAAGATTATTAATTATCCAACTAGATTTATGAACCCCCTTGAGATAATTAACAATGTTTAAAGAATCACTCTCCTACCAAATTTTTTGATAGCCATATGATAAATCCATTTTGATTCTAATATAGGTTGCATCGCCTTGACATAGTGGTTTTTTTGGATTCTAATCTTAACCTTTAGCTATGGTAAGGTTAAGACACCATTTTGCTAATAGAGAGTAGCAAGAAATAAATTTCTTGATTATATATGCAATATACAAATACCAAATAAATTAATTATTCATAAAGTGCATTAGATGCATTGGTTATATAGGTAAGGAGATAAGAGATCATTATTAAAATTTTGACATAACATGAGATACAAAAATAAATGAACTAAAAGTACCCCGAGTAAAATTAACTAACCACTATGAACATGAACTAAATAAGAACTAGTTTAGTAATATGACCCATCCACAATACCACCATGTTATACATTGTTAATGGTTTAAGATGCTTAAAGTTAACATTAGATGGTTTTTTTTACACGTGTTCATGAATGACAGAATAAATATCCATGGTTCTTAAATGCATTGGCATCAATTTTGGGCATCTAAAGAGTCACTATTCCTTTACAAGCTACAAGTGTAGATACTTGAGAACATGAAAGAAAAAAGTATTTGAGGGAAAGGAATACAAAATCAGTTAATAATAATGATTTTGCAATTGGGGTAAAACTTTGTTGGTAAGGTTGCCAACAAGATTCAAACCCCTACTAGGCCATTGTGCTTGCAAGCCTTGTGCCTATGTTGGGTCGTTGTGCTCGTGGGTTTAAATTTGTAGAGTGTTTGGTAGCTTAAAAGGTTTTCATTTGCCGATAAAAAGAAAACAAAAGAAAAGATTTGGCAATTGAATTGACTGCATACATTTTAGAAAATATAGTCCCTTAATATTTGGATTATTTATTGGAGCACGAGGGAAATCATTGTTTGTGTTATATACTAGGAATTACAATTAGGTATACAAGAGGCATATAATAGCTTGATAAAGTATCAGAAGGGATTAGAGTTTATTTTCTTTAAATAAAAATTTTCCTTGATTAAATTACTAAAATTGGTCGATCTAAGGGCCTGAAACAAAAAAAACTTGATCTTAGTGATCCAAGAAATTCTTCTAAGGCATTTTTAAATATTATGGTGCTTAGAAGCTCATAAAAGGTCAGAACAAATAAATCTGAAAAATCTATATTTTACTAATTCATATTTATATATCAGTATTAGCAATCAAGATCAAACCTATGACACTTATGATTGACCTTGAAATTTTCTACAAATGCTTAAATATTTAGATATTCATTATATAGAAAACATAAATTTCATAATAGTAAATAATTAATTCTACCCATCACCAACAACATTTGCATCACTCTTCTACCATCGATAATAAGACTAAATACCCAAATTCATTTTACCAAAATTAAATTAATTGTGCTTATTAAGTAATTAGACAATTCACTACTCAGGTTCATTGGTGAAGGAATGCGTTACTTACAAATTAGCCTAAAATATTGAGGATCTTAAGGTTTAGGTGTTTTACTCTAGAAGCATGGTACATAGTCTTTAAGCCTCCAGCTATGAAATGATCAACAAGGCACAAGTAAAGCGGTCGTCGACTTTGACATTTCTAAGTCAAATCAAGACAAAACAACAAATTTTCCCAGTCCGTGAAGATTACCAAAATATGGGGTCACATAAAAGTCTTGTTTCATATGGCATGCCAGCGAGTCCCTTTTGGAATGTTTAAGGCAATTTCCTTTCATATTGTCGTCGGCAGTGATGATGCATGGGCAACGTCTAAACCTGCAACAAAAACGTAATGGGATGTATGTATAACATCCCCCATACATGCCCCCACGTCCCAGGCACACGCGATGGCTGCAGGCCTGCAGGCCCAGGTTCAGAATAATATCTTACCCTTACAGAATCGTAGACTAATGTGTCAGTTTCTCGCACCCTATAAATTATTAATTGACTTGACTGTTCATTTTTCTCTGACAATTTTAGCGTCATATTTGTGTAATTTATTTCCCATCCCCTCTGACATTTTGTATTTCACGGGAAAAAAAAGTTCA
>MU226800.1:1322280-1339172 GCA_018584345.1 Thuja plicata | reverse complement strand
TCCTCTTAACCAAATAAAGAGGTGGAGTTTACTAAGGATCTCTCCTGTTCCTTTTGATCTCAACCATTCATCTCCCCATCTCTGGGATTGATCTCAACCATTCATTTCATCACCATTTCCTATATAATAAATCCTTCATAACCATTTGAAGGATCCAGGATTTCAAGCTCTCGTGTGCCATTACTATGTCAGTTTGGTTCTAGCATTCAAGCCATCTTGCGATCACACACACACATTTCAAATATCAAATTCTCGACGCTTCTCAAGTCATAGACACTGCCCCGCCAATACTGAGCATCAAGAACAGCATTTCGGAAGGAGTAGAGAGAAACAATAGAAGCTTCAAGCATCAAGGGGTTTGCATTTACTTGTCTTCCCTTCTCTTGTTTGTACATTTTATTGCTCACGTTTCTTTTATTCATTTAGTAGTTATTGTATACTTGATTTGCATTCACTTGTGAACCTTTGCTACTAACCCCCGCCCTTGGAAAGCTGTGAGAATCCAGAGAGAGGCGTACAACATCATATTGTCATTTTTAGCTTAGATAATCCAATCTTTGAAGCAGAGTTACCATGCAGTTTTCAATACCCAATCATCCATCTTGAAGCATTGAAGCATATATCAATTGAGTGCACATCCCAAATCGAGGACACATCTAAATATCAAAAGCGACCTTGGATTCAATTTTAGGGAGGTTTTCCCTCCTTAATATTTATTGTTTTTAAGCTTGATTTTATGTCCAATCTTGTATTTAGCTTGTTTATTTAGTTGTAGAATTCTTTATTCTGATTATTGTGTTCCTTTTTAACTAATTTTCATAGCTCACAAAAATCTATGCAAGAATAAGTGTTAGAACTTATAATACATGGTTAGTATCCTCCTTCCGTAGATTCTAGGCCTTTGAGTCCATGGAAAGGATCAAGGTTTGCAAACTAACTATAAAATACATGAAAACTTAACAAAAACATACTTCTCATTCGCAGGAAATGACAGTACAGTCATGTAAGATGACTCTCAATGCATTGCAAAGGGAAATGAATAGTTATATATTGCTTACTATTCCAACATATAACTGAAATTCAAACCAATAAGTGTAAAACCTTTCACAAATGCATAAGACACAAAATTTGCAAACTAAATCTCTATATTATTAAAATCTCAGTGACTGTCCGTACACTCCAGGCCTCCTCTACCCGTATAATGGAGTACCAAGTACAAATAGAAACCAATACTTAACTTCTCCAACCTCTTCCAACCAGTTTGAGGGATTATTTAAGTGTTTAAACAATAGAAACCCCATTTCCCTCCCTAATGGCTACTAGCCGTTACTTTTTTAAATATTTGAATTTTTAAACTTAAAAATACTTTTAAAACCTTGTAAATATGAAATTAAGAACTCCAAAGGTTTCCAAACACCTAGGAGACTTAATCGCATCATTCCTATAATCCTAACTACCCTAAGACATCCTTGGACACTAATGGTCCATATTACATTTATTTAATCCTTTCAAGGATATAAATTCATTCCTTAGGTTCACATGCCCTTTCATGACATCAAACCATTATAGGAGCCAATACATTATAATTGATATGATTTGCATCATTTAGGATCCTTTTTGACCTCTGATTTCCATTAGGTGCCTTCCATTCCTTCATAGTCCTCATGGTTTGGTCCATATTCTTCATGTTGATCCTTGGTGCTCCTGCACCAGGAAGGTATTGTAAGAATTTTTCTATAGCAACCCAAGATCTAGAGGCCAATGAATAGCACAAAAACAAGAGAGAACAATATGGAAAAGAATAATTTGTATTTTAATCAATATGCAATAAATGAACTAAGTACAATGTACATGTGCCTACATTTATAGGAAAGGATATAGGAGAAGAGATAACACAAGGATAACATGTGAATCAATGAGATATGTAGTTCCCTAGATATTCCTACAACCATATTCCCTAAATATGCAATTCCCTAAGTGTCTCCTATGCAAATTAATGTGAAATGCATTATCCTAAGTTAACTTAAGTAAAGTGTAATTATATGAAAAGATAATTACACTGACACCCCCCTTAAGTACAACTTAGGGGAATGTAGACTCAAGCTAACAATGCAAAATGGGTCTCGGCTACTAGGTTATGTTAGGTATCCATGTATAAATGCAAATGCAATCTTTCACAAACAATAAAAGGGAGAAAAACCTAGTGGGAAAAAATAACCCCAAAAGAGAGATGAATAAATACAATAAATCTCAAGAAAAATGAGAGAGACAAAACCTCATGTGAGGAAAAATTCCCCCCACATAAGAGAGAATGGAGAAGTCAAATGACCCCTCTGATGAAGTATATTGCACCCCTAAGAGAGATTGTAAATGGTGATAATTGATCTCAATGAAGGGTTTGGTGAAAATGTCTGCAGCCTGATTTATTGTAGGACAATATCTCAAATCAATGACTTACCCCTATATCATCTCCCTAATGTAGTCCATGGGGACCTTGATGTGTTTGTTCCATTGATGGTGAACCAAATTCTTTGAGATCTGAATAACATTCTGATTGTCACAATGAAGGACTATAGGTCATGGAAGTGTGAAACCAAACTTTGAAAGAATATAGTGAAGCCAAATATCCTTAGTGGCTGCATTTACAATCCCTCGATACTCAAACTCAGTCAAAGAGATAGAAATATCATGTTGTTTCTTACTCTACTAACAAATGGGGCATGAACCAAGATGAAATTTGTAACCTAAAGTGTACTTATGATAATCAAGATCACCAAACCCAATCTAACTCTATGCAACCAACCAAGTCTAGTCCAATACCTATTGCATATTGAATCCCATAAATTTGTGTACCCTATATGCAATGCAAGAAGCATTTGGTTGCCTTCTAATGAAGCTCATATGGTTCTTGCATAAAGTGATAAATCATTCCAACTAAAAAGGATATGTTAGGGCATGTATGAGTCAATTAGATGAGGCTACCAACAAGCTTTCAAAACAATATGGTATCAACAAGTGGTGTGGAGCACTTAGCCTCAATCTTTACTTCTGAAAGGAAGGGAATTAGTGCAATCTAGCATTCAGTTATGTGGAGCCAAGAAAGTAAGTCAAGAGCATACTTGGGTTGAGCAAGTGTAATCCCAGAAGAGGATTAGGTGATCTCAATCCCAAGAAATTAGTGCAAAAGGCCCAAGTCGGTCATAGAAAATCTATCTAGCAAATAATATTTGACTCTACAAATGATGGTTGAATTGTTCCATGTTATGATCAAATCATCCACGTAGAGCACTAGCATCAAAGGTGAGTCATCCTATCAAAAAATATAAACATTCAGATGTAAATGGAAAATGGTGAATCCTTCTAAGAGAATAAAGGAATCCATCTTGGCATACCAAGCCCTAGGAGCCTGTTTGAGGCCATAGATAAACTTCCTCAATCTAAAAACTAATGAATAATCTTGTATGAATCCATGTGGATACTCCATGTAAAATCCTCATGAAGATTTCCATGTAGAAACACACTCTTTAAATCCATACAATGTACAACCCACCATGAACTGCAACAAAGGCAAGAGTCAAATGAATGGAGTTCATCTTAGATATGGGTGTAAAGGTCTTAGTATAGTTAACACCTAGAACCTATGAGAAACCTTTTGCCACAAGATGAGATTTGTACTTATCCACACTTTCATCTGCTACAAACTTAGTCCAATAGATCCACTTACATCAAACCATCTTTCTTCTCTTGGGAAGAGGAACCATATCACATGTATGATTCTGCATCAAACAACTATAATATTCCTCCATTGTTGAATCTCATTCAGCAAATCTTGATGCTTCCTTAAATAATTGTGGATCTGAATTTGTAGTAATGTAAGCATGAGGAATATGCTTATGTTGGATTGTGTCCTTTGAGTGTCTGAAGGATCACATACAAGAGAACCTACCGAGTCATGATTCTTTTGAGCCAAACAAGGTCTAGTAGAAGATGAAGGAGTATTCTTAACTTCAAGTGGACCTTGTAAAGGTGTAAACCTGTAAATCAGACTTTAGGTAGAATCCTTATATGATTCATTATCATCACTTTCCAAAATGGAGGAAGGATGAGGAAGATTAAAGGCAAAGATAGGAGAGCTTTCCTAAAAGTGAACACTCCTCTCAATGAAGATCTCATGTGTCTCTAGATCCAAATGTCTATATGCCTTAACACCTTCTGGATATCTAAAAAATATGCAAGGCCTACTCTAAGGTTCCAATGCCTTTTGTGGAGGTATGCATCCCTAATCTAGACAACCAAAAACTCTGAAGTGTCTCACAATCAGTTTTCTACCACACCAAGCCTCAAAAGGAGTAACACCCTTCAAATCCTTGTGGGGAACTTGATTTTGGATGTGTGTGGCACAACTGATAGCTTCTTCCCAAAAATATGAACCAAGAGATCGAGCATGAATCATGCATCTATCCATCTTCTTAAAAATTATATTCTTTCTTTCTAAAACACCATTACATTATGGAGTGTAGGAAACTGAGTGTTGAAGATCAATCCCCTCAAGAGTACAAAATTCCTCAAGTCTAGTGTCACATATTCCCTTACATTATCTATGCATAGAATATTGACTTAATTCACTGATTACTTATCAATGCAATCATTGAAGGCTAGAAACTTGTCAAACACTTCACTCTTGTGACCACGAAAGTAAACCCATGTGAAGCGGGAGTAGTCATCAATGAAAGTGAGGGCACAAAGAACATTTCTAAATTATGGCACTAGAAAAGGGCCTACTACATCACTATGAGCCAATTAAAGAACTTATAAATCTCTCCAACAGTTTCCTTTATCAAACTTCTCTTCTAGATGATTACCCATGGAACACCCTAAATATAAACCATCTAAAAATTTGGTTAGAGGTAGACATGTGACCATATTCATGGAGCTATGTTGCTGAATATAGCAATAACTGAGATGTCCAAATTTCTCATGTCATAGCTTACTTTATAAATTTGAATGAGTGAAAAATTCAATAGAAGGAGATCGAGGGACAAAGTGGGAGAATGAGTAAAGTAGTGTGTTGTGATTGTCTTGTCCCACTGTAACCAAGGCGTCATCCTTAATTTCTTTTACCACAATTGAGTAAGGAACATAGAGAACATTCTCAAATGTTCTATCATCCATGGAAACCAAACCTTTTCCTTCAACTTCCTCTTGTGTATCATCTCCTATTAATATTTGAGATACCTTAGATTGTTCTAATGAAGAAAATTTCTCCCTTGTATAAACCATGTGATGAGTGGCACCTGATTCAATTATCCATTCCTATGAAGAACTTGTAGTTGCCGAAAATGATTTCCCTTTTCCTTTTGAATATGAGGAAGTGGAAGGAGTGGAATCCTTTTTTTTGTTAGGCAGATGGAAAATTCATGTATTTCTTCTTGATAATGTTTGTGTACTCATCAACTTTCTTATAGTGGAAATTATGCTCATCATGACCAATTTTATTGCAATATGAACAAGTTGACCTCTCCTTCTTAATTGAATTCCCCTTCTTATTGGAAGAAGACAAAGAATTTCCTTCCTAAGGAGAGTAATATTATGTTTTCTCTTAATGTGTCTTTGGTTAACCATGCTTCTGCTTCTTGTAAAAACTCTTCCCTTGATTCCCATGATTAGCCACCAAAGCTTTGGACTTTGAAGACCTGAGAATCACCATGAATCAAGTGAAGGTGTAGCATAGGCACTTCCCTTTGTCAACCGATGAGTATGAAAACTTGAAAAAAAAATGCATATTTTGAAGAAAGCTTGTTCAAAAAATTGAAGAATAACTGTGCATCCTTCTTCTCAATACCACAATCTCTAAGTTGTGTTCTAAGCTCATTTTCCTTATTGACATAGTCTTTAATTGTGTCAAACTTCTTAGGATCCAAGATGAGAACTTCAATATCAAGTGTGTATCCACTAATCTCATCCACTTTTCCATATAATTGTTCAATTTTCTCCCATGCTTCCTTGATTGTCTTACATTTTGCAATATGAAATATGAGGTCATAATAAATATATTTTCTCAAAGTACCTAAAGCCATAGAAATTTTGATGGGCCACTCATTTTTTAGATTAGGATCGGCCTTAGGGTCTGATGGTTTTTTCATTGTTCCATTAGCATAATGATTTAAACTTTTTTCCATTACTTTACTCCATACATTATCTTTCTAGATAGCATAATTGAAAGTGGGAATTTAGGAGAACCCATAATTGAAAATGAAAAGAGCACCAAAGAGAGAGAGACACAAACACACAAGACACCCCCCAAATTTACTCAATCAAANCCCCCCCCCCCCCCCCCCCCCCCGAGAGAGAGAGAGAGAGATTTTGACACTTGATTCTTAGTCTGTGTACAGTTGCCACTTGCAAAACTAGACAAAGTGGACTTCTGGTTTCAATGTTTACAAATTCCTCAATTAGGCTCTAATAGACTCAAATGAATAATGCATAATATTTTCCTAAGATCCAAGCAAATACAAATGCTAAAATAGGCCAAAATAGACCAAGTTCTAAAACTAATATGCCCACTGACAATGATGAAAAGTTGATAGCACCACAACAAAGTAGAAAAAAAATATTCAATTTCAAAAATAATGACACCTGGAAGTGAGTTTGTATGAGCCTGAACAGAGCCCCGAAAGTTGTAGAAATGAGGATTAGATAGGTACTATTGTGAAAAACTCAAAAATTTGGAAATTATGTCCACCAAAATTAGAAAATACTTACACCATTGTGAAGTTCACAAAATTCTACTGCAAAACAAAAAGAAAATGCACTAAAAGAGACCTCAAAATGACCAAGATATGAGCCTCCAAAGTTAAACTAAAAATCAAAAAACTCAAATGGTGAGGGGAAAAAAACTCCAAACTTTGCTGACATTAGCAACTTAATGTCTTAAATATGATAGTTTTATAGCCATCACAAGTGACCAGCAATCCTAAATTTGGCAGTCAAATGGTCGTCAAAGCAAAAAGTGCCCTGTGCCACATAGCAGTATATGATAGGATTGTACAAATGATGTGTTTTTTTACTAGACATTGATGTGTAACTCCACATGGGTGATGTCTACACTACGTGTGTGCTGACAAGGTACTACATGTCCTAGTGTTCAAATATTGACATGGTACTTGGATTTTCCATGTGGATGTTGAATCAGATGCGGAATGATGAGTGGTTTCCACATGGGGTGGTGACTTGGGAGGTCACTATCGGTTGAAAAGTTGTCAAATGGTAGTTGGATACAATTGTGTGGTGTACGGAAGATATCAGTAGTGAGTGGAATTGCCAGAGGGAGAGGTGGTTGACACAAGACAGACATCGAAGAGAGGAGCTAGTTGCAAAGTACACATGGGTAGTCAGGGGCCCACAAAAATGTAAAAAACATTGGAACAATATATATAGCCTGTAGAAATAAAGGAGGGTATGCGGACCCCCCAAAATATATTTTTTAAATTGCTCGATAAAAGGACATGGTCGGATTTAATATTGGATTAAGGCCAAAGTGAACATAAGATTAAGAAATATTAACAGTATCAAAAGGGGCAATATCATCCCTAGAAGAAAAATAAATATTATGGTCCTTAGTAGTATTATAGTCTATAATATTCAAGAGTGGATTGTTGGTATAAAAGTTAACCATAGAAAGATCTAAAAACTTAAACTAAACCAAAAGAACTACCAGCATATCCTAATCGAATATAGAAATACCTATCAAAATGAGACGATTTTTTTAAAATATAGAAATAAGGGTAGAGACTATGCATGCCCTTGAAGAAAGGGCTTGCTTCCATGTCTACTGGTTAAGGTTACCCCTATAGTGTTTTGAGGCTCTTCAAGCTCTATGATTTATGCAATCTGCCACCTTCTACTGTCCTCTGCACTCTCTTCGAAAGAAGAAGAAACTTGCACACCCATATCCTTCCAATTTTTCATCATACTTACACTTCACTATCCAGTCCTCTATTTCATCCATATGATCTCTTGTTATTTCTCCTAGAATATCAGTTATTCCCATCACTCCCTTGAATAAATTCAATCCTCTCAGAATGATAACTTTCCTGATGTCTTGTGCTTCCTCTTTCCACCTTGTGAGTATGGGTAATGTTGGAATTTGTCTCCCCAAGACAATTCTTCATGGATATCACAAAGTGGCATGGATGTGGAATGGTTATATTCTCGTCTATGTTAGCCATCACTATATCCAAGTCTCTAAGAAACTTCTCCATGAAAATCCTTCTGCATAGTTCCTCTGCAACTGCTTTACTCTGACCCACTATTAATATGGTTGCCAAAAATTTTGCAGGTATATTAGTGTTTATCCTATACCTAGGGTCGGTGTGAAGAAAATTGGTTCCCATCACCCTTCTGGTAGCATGGGTTATCGATCTGTGGTGATGCTTGTGATTTCCCCTAAACGATGATATGTGATAGAACCCACAAATATTTCTTGTCTCTTTGTCGAGAGAAGTCTAATGGTAGTGTCAACTATTTAGTATTATTCTTGGAGCTTCTATCAATTTTTAGGAGAAAAAAGGATGATGGAGATTTTATTGTGAGAAAACACTACAATATTTCTATCTTTGTGCTGAATCTAGGGTTGACAGAGGTATCATGTGATATCTCTTTGAGTCTGTCATTTTGCATGGAGCTGAAGCCATCTGTATGCGCCTCATAAATATTTATACTCTTTGTTAGCTATCAAAAGCTATATGTCTATTTTTTATGCGTAGGTAAACTTTAATTCCACTAAAATCAAATTGAGTGATAGGACATGGTGTGTTTCAGGCTGCCAATTTTCTAATCTATTCTATATTTTTTTCCATTGAAAACATGATTCATAAATGCTTCCACCAACTTGACTGAAAACATTTTTTTTGGCCATCCCATTTTGAATAAGACTTAACTTTAATCCCTTCCTTTTATCTTCATTAACCAAATGGCTCAATGATCAATGAAACTCCCTGACCCGTCTCGGCTATGAAAAGACATGTTTCCCACCAATCTGTGGTTTAAAATTCTTCATAACTACTATATCATTTCCCTTCATTTTAAAATTCAATTCAAATGGTTCAATTTGGCTTAGGAAATTTTAAACAACTCAATTTTCCATAGAAATCCTTCTCTAATTTGTTCCATAAAGAAGCATTTTTCCCTTTTTCTCAATTTGAGATTCATTCATGATTCAATCCATGTCGACCTACCAATTATCATCCTCATATTTCTACCATCAAATAACATAAATCTGTATTATAAAGAAGCCTTTTATATTTCAAATTTATATTCATTCCTCATTCAATCCATGTCGACCCACCAACTATCACCCTGATCTTTCTGCCATCATATAAGATAAATCAATGTTCTTCTCTGAAAATACATGTTTGATAATGTTACCATCTACACTTAAGTTAGCCATCATCTTCCTTAACATTACCTTCTCTGTAAAGTGATTGATTGTCAATTTTTGAAAATGCTTGATGAGTTCCATAGCTCTACCCAAATGCAATTACGTCTCTAATTAGGTGTACTTCCAGTTCTAAGAGCATTAATTGTTATTGTTGAGTCTCCTATTTCCAATCTTTTGATTCCCAACTCTAACCATATGAGTAGACCTTCTGATAAAGCTTTAAATTTTGTTATATTGTTGGTGTCAATATCCAAAGTTTTAACCATTTTAGCTATCAATTGACCATTCGATGAATAGATAACACACCCTACACTTGATATACCTGGATTGCCTCTAGAGGCTCCATCAAAATTTAACATAAACCATCCATTCTTTGGAGGTATCCAAATACATTATTTTCTTCTTACACTACTTTCCTTTCCCCCTATGCCAACAAATGGAGGGATCTTAGATGATACCAATTTCTTCTTATTATATTGTCCCAGCAAATGAATTTCATCTACTTGGAATTAAATAAAAATATCCTATAACTCACTACCCCTACTATTGAATCATCAATTTTATTAATCAGTACCTCCAAAAACATCTTTTTTATCTTAAAATATTATCCAATTCCTTTCTTTCTATATGTACCATAGTATTAGAGAAGGGGAAGTGACCCATAGGCTTCCATACAGACTTGAAGAATATATCTTAGGGCAACCTTGAAATAAAGTTGTGATGTCATTGGGTAGGGTTGATATCCAACCCTACTTGGCACATAGCCATTTTCAACATCTTGAAGGCCCTTCAAATCCTATCTTTCTAAGCCATTATTTTGTGAGTGTCCCACCTTATAGTGTTGCCCATGTGAATATTCCTTCCTTCAAAAGATACATTTTATTCCAAAAACGTAGAATTAGGAGCTCCATTTTTTGAAATCCCTTGCTCTCTACTATTTCTTTATAACCATCTCTAGAATTGTAGCATCCTATCTGAGCTCCATTCCAAAATAGGGTATCCTCTCCAATTCGAAATGTTATTGTCCTTTTAATCAATGTTCTCCTAAGTTGATCCAAATCTTCTCTTGGAAGAGGAAGAGTTTCAAATGTCCTCCATTTGCAAGTCAATGTTGAATCTTTGTCATTAATTTCTACATAATGTCTGGCATACTCCCCCCCCCCACCCCCCCACATTTGTTCACATGCCCTTCTAATTGTGTTGCTTCTCATNCCCCCCCCCCCCCCCCCCACCACATGAAACCTTCCAAAATAAAGCATTTCTTTCATCTACCACATCCCATAAAATTTGATATGTGATTAGTTCCTTGCATTTCATTATAAAATTCCATGTTTGTGACCCTTTTGGAGGATTAGAAATCTTGAATATCCCAATTTGACTATTTGCATCCAAATACTTGCCTTTGACGATTCTTACCCATTTGAGATTTTGATTTTAAATAAATTTTCTATTTTAGTTTCTCTCTTAGAGATATGTTTTTCCATAACTGGTTTTTGATCCCTGTCCTACCAGCTTCTATGGGCCGACATATCTTATTACATGAGATTAGAACTAGTTTTTTCTTTACATATGTACCCTTCCAAAAGAATGTTCTCATTTTTTTAATCAACTTTGAATAAGTTACTACTCATAGTGAGAGACAAGACATTAGATAGATAGCGATCATTGAAAGAGTTCATTTTACCATGGTGATTCTTCTAGCCCATGAGATCCATTTGGTTTTCCATGATTCCATTTTCTTCTCTATCTTTTCCCCTATTGGATCCCAAATCATATTTATCTTTAAACCCTTATCCAATGACAAACCTAAATATCTACAAGGTAATTTTCCTTCATTAAATACTAATATATCTAGGATTTCTCTTTCAACCCTCGGCTTAATAAATAAGAAGAAAATCTCTAGTTTTTCCTGACTTAGGATCTAGCTTGAGGCTCTTGGGTATACTTTTAGAATATTTTAAAACTCTCTAGCTTCAATTTTATTCCTAAATCCAAACAATATTGTATCATCTGTGAAATGTTGGTGGGAGATAGCTTGAACTAAACTGCTAATCTTGATTCCTTTTAATTTACCATTTCCATGTGATCTGATTACGGATTTGTGTAATGTTTCTTCCATTATAATGAATAAGAAAGGAGATATTGGATCACCTTTAAAAATACCCCTAGAACTTTCAAAGAAACCTTGAGGTGTGTCATTCACTAGAAATGAGAACCTTGGCCTAGATAAAGTGCAAAATTTTAGACTTATCCATGCTTTGCAAAACCCAAAGGCTTCTAAACACTTACACAAGAAATTCCAATCTACTTTTTCATAAGCTTTTTTAATGTCCAGTTTAATGATCATGCTTGGTTATTTATTGCTCTGAATCAAATGAATAGCTTCTTGAGCTATAATTACTCCATAAAAGATGAACCACCCGGGCACAAATCTTATTTTCTCTTTCGAACTAATGGTCAAAAAAAATTTCTTCAATCTATTTTCAATAGCTTTCACCAGTACTTTGTAGACTGTATTACAAAAAGATATTGGTATGTATTCATCCATCTTTTAAACATTTTCTTTTTTTGGATTAACACAATGAAAGTATTTTTTATTTCTCTCAAGAATCTTCTTGAGTTTCCCATTGTCTTCAAGGCTTCAATCATCTTTTCTCCCATAGTGTGCCAACGGTTCTAGAAAATAATTGCTAAGAATACATCTAGGCCCAATGATTTAACCGGATGTAATTGATTAAGAGTTTCTACAATCTCTTATTCTGAAAAATTTTCTGATAGCATTTTGTTTTGAGCTTACAAACTAGCCTTGGGATATTCTCTATCATTGTCTATTGTACATAATACTCTAATCCCTCCCAATCATTTAATATTTTTGTGAAATAGTCAACTATTTCTTTAGCTATTGTCTTTGGTTCTTCAATCATGTCTCCATTGTCATCCCTTTTCTACGGATTTTGTTTAAACTTCTTCTTTGTCTCATTCCATTATGAAAGAATTTAGAATTTGTATCCCCTTCCTCCAACCAGATTTCTCTTAAATTTTGCCTCCAAAAAGTTTCTTCTTTAGCCAATACCTCTTCATACTCTTGTAATAACTCCTTTTCTTTCAATAATCTATGTGAATCAATCCATTGTTGAATCACTTCCTCATTTAAGTCACTTAAGGATTGTTTTATATCTATTTTAGAGGTGAATATATTATTGAAGTGTTCCATGTTCCATTTCAACATCTTATGCTTAACTATTTTCAATTTGGAGATAAAGAAAAATAATTTTGCTCAAATCAAACTTCCCTCCACCATTTTCTAATTGAATCAACAAAAAATGGATCGTTCAAGTTTTACTAGAAAATGATATTAGCCTGATATTGGTATTATGGAGGATTTAAAATTGAAGGGGAATAATGTTATGTTTCCCTTAAAGAAAAATCTATCAAGCTTTGCTACTATAGACTGAAGCCTAATCTTCTATTGTTCCAAGTGAATACCCCATTCTCTGATACCACCTCCATCAAATCATTTATTGTCACCAAAATCCAAAAGTCCACTTGAGGTTGAAGTTATTTTTACATGCCTCCTCTTTTTTTGGAT
Organism: Thuja plicata; assembly: GCA_018584345.1. Taxonomy (NCBI): domain Eukaryota; kingdom Viridiplantae; phylum Streptophyta; class Pinopsida; order Cupressales; family Cupressaceae; genus Thuja; species Thuja plicata. Next base: position 1,326,144 of record MU226800.1, on the reverse strand, counting down.
AGATGTGATATTGCATTAAAATCCCCTCCTATTAATATTTTCTAATTAGAAATTCTTTGAAAGAAGTGGTCCAACTCTCTCCATAGCTCTAAGTAATTTTCAATAGTTACTAGCCCATAAATGTTGATAATTATAAACTTAAGACTATTGTTAGTACTTCTAATCAACCCACTTTATCAATTATTATTTCCTTTCATCTTCTCAAAGGACACTTTTCATGTGTTCCAAATGATGGCCAAACCCCCTGATGCTCCCAATGCTTCTATAAATTATATCTCCCAAATTCATAGTGTTTTTAATGATTACCCATTGCTCTAAATTGAGTTTCATTTCCTAAAGCGTTATTATTTCTGCTTTGGTCAATGTAATGCAATGTTTAATTCAACATTACTTGTTAGGGACATTCAAGCCCTTAACATTCCATGTTAGGATTTTCATTTCTCCTTGGGAAGGACCTTCCTATTCCCTACATTCAAAAGTGATGTGATTTTTCTCCAATCACTTGTTTTCCCATCCAATTACCTATGTTCTAAAAGAGACTTCTTGCCTTTTATGTTCCCTGGTGTTTTCCCACAGTCTGGCTTAGCCCTATTTGATTCATATTGATCAATGCATAATGAAACCCTTGTGTCTCTGGTGATGTCTATCTCTTAATGTTTTGTTTCACCAAAGATCATCTCCATTTCATCGTCCTCGATCTTATCCATCTATAATATCATTTCAATAAAAGAATGTTTTTTTTTCTTGATCCTCCTTATTTGTCATCTCAGTGGGATCAATAAACCCGAATATGTTACAAATTGCCTCTAATATAGCAATAGATTATTTTCTTCCTCATTTTTTCTCTTCCTTAATCAATTCAGGCCTCCTAATCTCACTGGAGTTTGGGGGTTGTGATGTAGCTTTTCCTACATCTTCTTTAATTTCCACACTGAATCTGTTTTTTTATTTTTATTACCCTAAATTATATTTTGTCTGAAATATTTTTTCCCTTCATAGAATATTTCTTCATCTTTCTAAATGGAACTAGCTAAGATCTTGTCAAGTTCTCCTTTTCCATGAGTCTTAATGACTTCCTCCTATCAATATTTAAACTTTGAGCTACTATTTTCTAATGTTCCTCATCTATTTCATGTATTCCTCTATTTTTTACTCCTCAAAGGTCTACCTCTCTTAGTTTTAGCCGAAGTGAAGAGAGTATCTCCTAATTCAATTTTCATGTTCATTTGGGTTAGTGAAGAATGCACCTACCTATCTGTATATTCCCCCAAGACTTCATCTACTAACTCCTCTATTAGTCTGTCGTGTGTCGCTTCATAAAAATTTCAACCAAATCCTCCATTTCTTGTATCGATAATTTATTTGTGATAGGAAGTATATGAGAATACTCACTATTTTCCACTAAGATAGCTAGTTATTTATCTTCCTTACCTACCTCCTTGCCTCATCTATTTCATGTATTCTTCTATTTTTTGCTCCTCAAAGGTCTACCTCTTTTAGCTTTAACCAAATTGAAGAGAGTATCTCATAATTCAACATTCATGTTCATTTGGGTTAGTGAAAAATACACCTACCTATATGAATATTCCCCCAAAAACTTCATCTACTAACTCCTCTATTAGTCTGTCGTGTGCCACTTCATAACAAATTTCAACCAAATCCTCCATTTATTGTATCAATAATTTATTTGTGATAGGAATTATATGAGAATACTCACTATTTTCCACTAAGATAGCTAGTTATTTATCTTCCTTCCCTACCTCCTTGGGAGATTTCATTTGTTTCTAAGAAATAAATTCAATGTACTACTTGCATCTATATCCATTCTTATATCCTTAGATATTTCATTAGCATATTCTTCTACTTCTTCGTAGTGAGGCTTATAACATATCCTTGGGATGTTTAATACCTTGCTTCTCCCTTCCGCATTCAATTATCTTTATAGAACTCACTTAGAACTAAGAACTTATTTCCTTTGAGTGTTTCTAATTTATTTCATTCTCCTACATTTGGACTTGAGTGGATATGATAGATTGTCACCTTATTTTATGCAATAACTACCTCATTTCTCCTGTCCAACTTGGATAAAAAAATCTATAGTCTCTAATAATTTCTGATATATTCCTATCAAAGGGGAATTTTACAGCCATATGAGGAGCCTGATTTCCTAGTCCAAGTGTATTACTTAACCTTCAATCAAATAAAGCCCCAAGTTTTTTGAATGATTATAAGTCTACATTTTGTAATTGTTCTTAGTTACTTCGTCCTTCAATTATTCCCAAATTCTTTGCATTATTTGTTCTATCCAATTCAAGTTCAAAACTTTAAAAAAAAATTAGAAAACTCAAAAAATTTAAAAGAAAATGAAAAATTTAGCATTTTTTATCAGGGGTAGTTGTTACAGTGGTGTACAATAGAAAATGTTGAGCAATGTTTGGATGTAGATCACTCACCAAATCATATTGTACATTGGCATACAAAACCTCCCTTAAACCAATTTGATTAGTACAACCCAAAAAGGATAAAGGGATGTTAATGCAAGATCTGGGTAAAATGGGGATTTGGGTATTCCTTATGTGAATAATGTGTGATTATGATATGTAAATGTATGAAAGATACTTATGTTATGATAAAGGACATGAATAATAGCAAGATGTGATATTAGATATGATGCATAAAAGTAAATACAAGATGAAAAGAAGAAGGATGAACTCACCTTGAAAGCTAGGAGAGGAGGAACAAACTACAAATCTGGAAATGACTGTCGCAAACCTGTCGGAACCAGAAAATATTATGGATCTGGAACTTTAAGACCTGCAATTCCCGATTGTGAAATTTTTAGATCCAAATTAAAATGCCAACTCAATTCTACGTAGTCCCAAAAATTTGGCCTTGTCCTGCAGACTCAAAAAATGATGAAATCTGTAGCAGATCGGCCACTGGTCCTAAAAATCTGAAATTATGAAACTGAAAGTTGAAAACTTGTTCCTCCCCACAATAAAAAATGGGAAATAGGTTGATGGAAAGGGGCTTTCCTTTTTCAATCCCGTGTATAGGAATTAACCTTTAAATTAAATTTAAGTTGCATAAGGAAATGTAATCTAGATTTGAAACACAAATCTCCTCATACCGCAATGATGCAATGCCTCTTTGAAGATGATCACAAGTGTTGATGCAATATCTTAGACTCCACAAAAACCCCAATAGGAAATTATGAAACAAAACCCTTGAATGAGGAATGTTGTAATTTTCCACAATGTGGGATTGATAAAGAAAGAGAAGAAGACTTGATAAATGAATGTAGATCTCCCCCCTTGATTGGAAACTCCTTTGCTTGACCTCCAATGGGGAAAGAAGCTAGCTCTATGGAAGGGTATTCCTTGAATGTATGTGTATCATCTTAAAATGGAAGCACTTTAATGTTAAGAATGTTTAGCCCTCCTTAGGGGATTTTTTTTACCTCCATCATATCATCCTCCTGTTTTTGTATCATCCTCTACTTCTGTGCCTGTTTAGGACCCTAATTGGGCCTTTCCGGGCACCTTCTACCCCACCTGGCATGTTTTCTAGGGGTTCTGACCCCTTGGTTCAAGGTCAACCTCGACCCTGACCTAGGTTAGGGTCGACGTCGACCCTGACTAGGGTCCCCCTTTCAAAACTGGAAGCTTGTCAGCTGCCAGGGGTCATCCAAAATTCAGTTTTCCCACTTTTGGGTCAGCTGTTTCAGGATCCGAAGTATTGATTCCTAAATTATATTTAATATAGGTCCTTTTCTAGGGGCATGGGTCTAATTGGAATTTAATTATCCTATGTCAGCCTCCTTAGAAGATTGTGCCCTAGTTTCATATAAAAGGAAGTTTTCTC
>MU226800.1:1294613-1321276 GCA_018584345.1 Thuja plicata | reverse complement strand
GCATTTGGGAATAAAAGAGGAACATCTTATCTTCTCCCTAATCACAATTGCAATACACAATCAATCAAATTCAATTAAGTGTAAAGTAGGGTTAAGGAATTCAACACACTTTAATCAAATCAAACAAAAATTAACAATCAAACCATCTTATCCCTTTCCAACACCTAACATTTTAAAAACCCCCCTATTTTATATCTTACAGTATGATGTAAAGGATGGATTAAATACTTGAAATTCTTGATCCTTGCCTTGCACTTAAATCTTTGATGGCCTTGAATGCTTGATAATGGATGTCTTCAAATGGAGGCTTTATTGAACTTGGATCTTGAATGCACAATGGTAGCTTGCATGTGGATGTCTCTTGATCATGAATTGCAAGTATGTAATTGATGTCAAAATGAGAGACAGGGGTCTCCTTTTATAAACATTTCGGGGCCCAGATTTTGTATGGTCAGTCTCAATTAAGTACCTAGGAGAAACAACCCCACATTGGGCCTGGATCCCACTAAAAAGTAGTGCCCTAGGACAAGGATGACCTAAGTCATCCTAGTCCAGGAAAAGGCCAACCTAATTTGGCCTTGTATGGGAAGCTCTTTTCAAAGCTAGCCCGGGACCTAGGATTGTGTGCTAAAGAGGGATCTAAAAGCCTTAGTTTTGTTGGGAAATCAGCACCAATCCCAAAGTGTAAAATATAGGTAAATGGACCTAGGAGGGAAATTATTTATGAATGGATGAGAAAATGGTAAATCATGCATAGAAGTTAGAGTCATCCTTGAGTTTTGAACAAATAAGGTTGATTTGAAGGATGCAAAAGTGATAGAGATATGAAATCAATGAGGGAAACCATAGATGCTAAAATGGGTCCAAAAATGAGCACCTAATAAGGGTGATTACTTTTAAGGATGGTACAAGAGGTATGAGAGCATAGAACTTTCCAGCATCTTGTGAAAAAAATATAAACCCTTGATGAGTGAACAGAACTATCAAACCTACACCAAGAAAGGGAATCACACAAAGTGGCAGCCACCATCAATTCTCAAGGATGAGAATATTTTTTATATTCTTATTCTTAACATGTTAGATTGTAGTGACATGGAAAGGGGTATAGATATCATGGTTGAGAAGGAAAAAGAGAATGTTAGGTCAATTAGTTCTATCCCTAGGATTGAGAGTAAATTTGACGTTGTGATAGATATCATGTCTTAGTTGTTGGGATAAATGGTTAAGCAGAATCAATCACATGAGGAACATCCTCAATGCACTACTTATACATGTGAGACTAGCCATCCACAAGGTGAACACACTATAGCTTCCAGTTCAGTTACCAGACCTCTACAGTCTATTTTTAGCTAAAGGGAGGAGTCACCTAACTGATAAAGCCTAGGGCCTAAACTATTTATCTAACTAACAAAGGAGATTTGATATCATTATACAGATTATTTGACCTTACCACTAGAGGTCGGGGAGTTACTGAACCTCAATTAGTTCATTGGAAAAAAGAGACTCAGAATACGTTCAACAAGAAAAGGAGATCATAGGTTTTCACATGGTAATAGGGATTTCCAACAGGTTGTCAACAAATTGAACTTTCCACATTTTGATGGAGGAGATCAATGTAAAACTCATGCGTGGGTGCATAAACTTGACAATTACCTTTCTTTGAGGCTCATGATGCAAGAAGATGCAATTAAGTTCACTACTCTACATCTGGATGGCATAGCACATGAGTGGTGGTGCCACGATTTGATTACTTTGGGACAATGTTATATCACCTCCTACAATGATTTCACTTATAAACTCATCGAATGCTTTGGTCAAAAGGATCCAGAGATGTATTTTAGGGAGATTGCCCAACTCAAGCAGAATGGATCTCTAGACACTTACATTGATGAGTTCCAGAGGTTGTTAGTGATGGTGACAAATATTTTAGAGAGGAGATTGACAGTTCTATTTGTTGAGGGGCTCACAGATCCTTTATGTAGTTGGGTTAGGGTTTTTGTTCCATCAACATCATAGTATGCCATGAAAAAGGCCAAAAGTATGGAACATTTTTATTCAAAGGAAAAGTTATCTTCCAAACCTTTCCCTAGCAATAAGGACAGAAAACTTTTTCATAGAGGCCTAGAGAAACAAAGAAACCCTTCCAAAAACCTAATGATGAGACTTTAAATGATTTAAGATGTGGGAACTTATGATTCAAATGAAAGTAACCATGAGACCCTAAACATAAGTGTTCTTCAAAAGGGAAAGAAAACAAGATGGAATACTTTTTAGTGGAGGATGCAAATGCTGAAAATTCTTATTAGTGTACTAAGAGTTGTGACAGTGAGGTGCAGAGTGCATCTGAGAGTTTAGGGGAAAATGAGGACAAGAGGCCTAGTGTACAACTCTCTAGCATCTAACAAGAGGGTTCTTTTAGGATACATGGAGTTCTTGGTGGACAGCAAGTGATTACATTACTCGATACATGTGTTATGCATAATTTTGTTGATGAGGGATTGTGGCTAGGTGTCACCTCTAGATACGTGAGTTTGAGGGATTCAAAGTGAGAGCTATGTATGGTTTTACTCTCTCTCTTGCACTGGGATGATTCCTATTATGACCCTACAATTGAATGATTATGTTTTCTAGACGGATTATTTTGTGGTATGGAAGAGACAGACATTGTTCTGGGCATGAGGTGGCTTCATGTCATTGAGGGGTTCTACCTCAACCTACATATCATGGAGATGAATTTTTAGGTTAATGGTTAGAAGTATGTGTTGAGAGGGATGTGAGAAGCCTTCATAAAATATCTTTGAGGAGTATGGAGATGTTGATCAGACATGAGCATGTAGAGTGGGTTGCAGAGTGTATTTTAATGCCTACAGTAGAGGAGCAACAGAAGCATGACTAACTTCCATATATTTAGGAGATCATAATTAAACATAGTAAAGTGTTTAGTGACATATCCCAAGTAGACCTCTAGAAAGAGGAATTAAGAACATCAACAAGTTGGAGGAAAATGCTAATCTTGTAATCATCACCCCATATAGACACCCCAAGCAGCTCAAAGACGAGATAGAGAAGACAATGAAGGATTTTCTTGATATGGGGCATATTTGGCCTAGTACGAGCCCATTTGCATTCACAGTTGTATTGGTGAAGAAGAAGGATGGGACCCTCTGCATGTGTATTGACTACCAAGCCATGAATAAGAAGACCATAGAAAACCTTTATCACATCCCTCATATTGAAGAGTTAAATGATGAGTTGCATGGGGCTTGTTACTTCTCCAAGATCAATTTGTGATCTAGTTATGATCAGATATGGATGAGAGGGGAGGATTTGGAGAAGACAACATTCAAATTTTAGTGCAGACACTTTGAGTTCTTGGTTATGTCATTCATCCTGATTATGTGTCAACTACATTGAACAATCTTGTATGAACAAGGTGTTTTAGCATCAGTTGCAGAGCTATGTTTTGATCTTCTTCCATGGAATTTTGGTATTCAGTTAGACTTGGGATGAGAATATAAGACACCTGGGTGAGGTGCTAGACATTTTGGATAGGGAGTCCTTGTATGCCAAGGATTCTAAGTGTGTGTTTGGGGTGACAAAGTTTCTCTACCTAGGACATATTATCAGTTCAAAGGGAGTCAAAGTTAACCCAAAGAAAAATTGAGCTATTTTTTATTGGCCCCCACCTAAGAACCTCACCGTGCTTAAGGGATTACTTGGGTTGTGCAGTTTCTACAGATGCTTTGTGAAGGGCTTATCACAACAAGCAGTACCTCCCACAGACTTGACAAAGAAAGGGACTTTCATTTGGACCAAGTAGGCACACCAATGTTTCAATTAGTTTAAGAAGTTGATGAGCTCGTGTCCAATCCTTGCATCTCCTGATTCCACTAGACCATTTGAGTTACAATGGGATGCCTCATGTGAGGGAATCAGTGTAATGATGATGTAGAACAAACACCCTATAACATTCAAGAGTTGGAAATTGAGGGGCCCATAGTAGAGTTATAGCATTTACGATAAAGAGATGCTAGCCATCATGTATGTGTTGGCTGAGTTTAGGCAATATCTTGTGAGAAGCAATCTTGTAGTAAAGACAGGTCATAAAAATCTAAAACATTTCCTCAATCAACAAGATATCAATGACCGTCAGTGAAAAATGGGTCAGTAAGCTCCAAGCTTACAATTTTGACATTGCTTATATGAAGGGAAAGAATTATGTTGTTGTTGATACCCTATCAAGGAGACCCCATTTTTTCTCTATTGGGGAAATTGCAGATGATTGGCGAGATTTGATTTATCCTATGTATGCTAAGGACATATAGGCCACTAGTATTATTGATGGGGCAGTGCAGGATGATAGATACATAGTTGTAAATAGTCTAATCATTTACAAGGGGTGGATCTTCTTAGTACCTGTAGACACCCTAAAATGGACAGGCTTGCGATTTTACATTAAAACACTAATTTTCATCTATTAATTAATGGTTTTTTAATCGTTAATTAATCATCTATTTTCCTCTAAATTCGTTCCCCAAATCATCTTATCAAATTCCCAAAATTAATTAAATAATTAATTTTATTTAATTAATAAATATTAATTGATTAATTACCAATAATTAATTAATTCAATTCAATTTCCTATAGTTTAAATTGAAAGATTTAAACTTACTAATTAAATTCTTCCAATTAAAATAATTTAATTTCATTCAATAAAGCAATTCTATATCAAAAAGAATTCAATTATCTCACATGTTGAAAACTTTAATTACATAAATGAATTAAATATTTATTTATTTTCAAAGAGATAATCCTTAATTAGATCGCATGGGTTACTCCACCCATCTCTCCAATTCACATGGGTAACTCCACCCACCTCTTCAGTTCTAAAAGGTAACTCACAATTATCTTTTCAGTCAACCAAACTCTATCTCCTCTCTTCCAATTGAAGAGGTGGAGTTTACTGATGGCTTCTCTAGTTCCTTTTAATCTCAACCATTCATCTCCCTATCTCTGGGATTGATCTCAACTGTTCATATCATCCTCCATTCCTATATAATAAACCCTTCATAACCATTTTTAAGATCCTGGATTTCAAGCTCGCGTGCGCCATTACTCCGTCAGTTTGGTTCTAACATTCAAGTGATATTGTGGTCACACACATTCAATTATCAAATTCTCAACACTTCTCAAGTCATAGACGCTGCCCACACCAATACTGAGCATCAAAAATAGTGTTTCGGAAGGAGTAGAGAGAGACAATAGAAGCTTCAAGCACTTTGGGGATTGCATTCATTTGTTTTCCTTTCTTTGCTTGTACATTTTATTGGTTACATTTAAGTATTCGTTATTAGTATTTTTTGTATTGATTTCCCCATTGCAAACTGGTACTACTAACCCTCGTCATTGGAAAGTGAAGGAACCATGAATCATGAAAGAGGCATACATTTTGGTGAACCCAACATGAAGCAAACAGCCCAAATATCTCTTGCAGACGACAGACAGAATCAATTAGCCACATTCGTACAGTTGAAGACCTCAATTTTCATCATTTTCTCGATATCTATGTAATTTCACAACTGTTGGTATTTTGTCGCAATTGACTGGTTTAATACCGCAATTGATTACAGGCTTTCACATTCCTTTTCTGTCATCTTCTGAGTCTCTATTTTCTTGCACTTTACCACAATTGCCTAATCGGTACCGTAATCAATAGTATTTCACCACAATTGACCGATCCATACCGTAATTGACTGTGTATTACCGTAACTGAAAGCACATTATCGCAATTGTCATATTGATGCCGCAATCACCTGTTATTTACCGCAATCGCCTGTGTATTGTCGCAATCGCTTCCAAAATTTCTTATCAGGGCCCAACTCTTTGTCTACCTGTCTGAAAATTTGATACCTTCTCTATTTCTATGCAGGACTAGATGAATTACCATGAACAAAAAGGGTAAGTTGTTGGTGAGTATCATTCATTGTTTCAAAGTTACACATACTCTCATTTTGCAAAAGTCCTTTTGATACTAATTCATTTAAACAAAGCAACCTAAAAGGAATTCACTTGTCGATTTTGGTTTTAAATAAATAATATTTGTCACACATCTCACACCTCACATTTCAGAATTTGGTGTTTAAAATTGATGTGGAGATTAAAATTGAACAAAGACAAAGAATCTCTTGATTTGGTGCACTAAAATTGAAAAAGAAATCAACACCTACTTTTGGGCTTAAAACTGAACACTTGTGCTTGTATGGTGGTGTAGCTTAGTTCACATTTCAAACATTCAAAGCTTAAACAATTTACCTTGTGTCTTGAGTTTTGGGTGCACTTGCGCAATCTGTTAGATTAAACAACTATATACTTTTTAGAAAGGCTTGTCCAAGGAATGCGCTTCTTCCTTTGAGAATGACCTTAAATCGGTAATCCTTCTGATCGGTATATAAACAAGGTAAGAACCAAAGTTTCATCTTATCTAGCCAAGCTCGGGCGAGGTGTGTTGATGATAGTCTAGATTGGGTGAATATCCCTAAGAAGCCAGCGTGGTCAACTAGGCTCTTAAGTGATTCACACATGTACAAACTGATTAGATAGATGCCACAGACCCTTACTACAACCTTGTTAATTAGAGGCCAACCCAATCTACCTCCGAATAGATACCTTATTGTAGTGCAAGGGGTTGCATAATTTCCCCCCAAGATTCCCAACATATGTGCTCCAAGGTATTTGTGTAGTGAAAGAGATCTTCACTCCACGGCAACAATACCTGACAATGGAAAAAACATGAGCGCCTACATTGTAGACCTTCATGTCCTAGTAGTGTGACAATTGTTGTGTGAGCTAACGAACATTCAAGCATTCAGCCTATAATATTGTACTTTAAAGCCATTGACTTAGATTAAATCTAATTGTTCATTGTTGAGACCTTGTGATAACATTGCAAATTGAAAAAGTTGTAGAACATACATGTGTCAGTCTACATTCTTCAAAACACATTGCCTTTTATGCTTATTCTTTGATCAGTTTCCAAAATGAAAAACAAACATCAAAATTGTCAAAACGAGTCAAATGTGTTAAATTCTAGGGTTGTCAACATCAAACTGTCTTGCAAATCAGAAGCTTTGTTTAAAAAAATCAAAAATTGTCAGACAGTGGGACCTATCTTTTGAGTCTTTTTGAGACTGTTTCCCTTTTACCGCAATTGCCCACATTTTTTTGTAATTAACAGAAGTTTTCCGCAATAGTACTCTTTATTGCCTTAATTAACTTGTTTATTACCGCAATCGGTGATAGATTACCGCAATCTACCAGACACTTTATCGCAATCGGTGGATTTTTTGCCACAATTGACCAGAGACATTTGTACACCTATTTTGACCTAAAACCTTGAAAATACTCTCCATTTTGTGTCAAAGACCAGTGTCTATCCCAAAAAAATGTGAAGAACATTGTGTGAATCTCCAAACATTAAAGATCATCCCTTCTTTGAAAAGCATGATTATTGTCTAAAACATTGTTAGTTCGAAAGTTCAGACTCAAAATATCTTGATCTCATCATCTCAAACATCATCATTATCTCTATCAGTGACTTTGTCCCACGCAAAGGTCGACAAATCTTATTCTTACATCATCAAAAAATTTGAGATCAAGATAAATCAACATCTGTCCTTCGAATTACCCTTGTCCAAAACATAACTCAGACTTTCCTAGAAAGTTTATCCTTTTCTGTTTCCTTTATATCACTTGTTTTAGTGACAAAATCTGGACCACACTATGTCTCTAACACCTCATAGAGGGACTTACACAAGGTTGAAGGCTAGAACACAACCTAATGAGTCATATATCAATAGATTCCCCGCTTGGGAAACAGAGCGAGAGGACGATCCTTTCATAAATACCAGTTCTGCTCTATTCATTGAACAACCCCGTGGGTCAGCTTTTTTCCAAAATGTCACATAAGAAGATCTTGAAGATATAGAGCAAGATGCTTATTCTATGCAAGTAGTTGACACTGTTGTAGAGAGGAACGTCGAATGTTTCTTAGCCATGCTGATAAAGAAGGGAGTCAAACTCCCTGTTGAATTCAGTGTGTCGACCATATGGCCTGAAAACCCTCTCGCAGGTCAAAACACTACTCAGCCCTCTCAGATACTACCTGTGGTTTCTCAAATCTTCCCACCATTGACAACACCAACATTTGCATAGACAATACCCAACCAAACCAACCGCACAAACCAGGAAAGCACATAGTCCACGCAAAGCATGACAGGCTCCCAACTAAGTGCACACATGGTCACTAGTATTCCTCTATCTTTGGCCTTATGGCATGTTCAATCAACATCTCATGCTATGCCTTTTATCCCACCAACAAGAAGTAACCTTTTTTCCACCATATCGTTGTCAATCCCTACTAGCGTTGGGGTCAACACATCATTCCCATAGGGATCCATCTCTGCAGGTCTAACTATCAGTCAATGCCCACCCAAGGTTATGCCTTTGCTCACCCAGCAACAACCTCAACCCCAGCAATATCAACCCCGATAGTAGCAACCCCAGCTTCAGCAACAACAACCTCAACCCCAACAATATCAAACCCAGTAGCAGCAACCCCAGCTTTAGCAACAAAAACCTCAACCCCAGCAGTAGCAACCCCAGCTTTAGTAGCAACAACCTCAACCCTAGCTTTAGCAGCAACAACCTCAACCCCAGCAATATCAATCCCATCTTCAGCAACAACAACATCCCCAACCCCAACAAAAAACACAACAGAACCAACCTTGGGCCACTCACATGCCCCTATTTCAGAATCATGTGTTGGGAAATCAATATCAAGTCCCAAGGATGAGGTCCTATATTCCTACTCAAGGATATCAAGTCCCAAGGATGAGGTCCTATGTCCTATGTTCTTATACCTACCACAGTACAGAGGTACAACGTCACATCATCCTTAGTCTCAAACAGACATGTTGATCCAACAAGTGCAGAACCTTCAAACCCAAATGATGGATATGCAAAATCAAGGGAAAACTAAATCCTACACCATAGAGGATTTATACCCATACCCCTTTGATCACTCTCTTCACATGTCTCCATTCCCAACTCACTTCTCAGTATCAAATTTGACAAATATAGGGGTAATACCAACCCTATTGAGCATATCCGAGAGTTCTTTGGTAGTTACGTCGAATTCGCACATGATGAGACATACTTAATGTGACTATTCCCACAAAGCTTAGTTGGACCAGTAATGGAATGGTTCTCACATATACCTCATGGCATTTTGTCTTGGGGTGAGTTGGCTACAAAGTTCATTGCTCACTTCCATCATAACATTGAGCGCAAGGTCAGCATCAAGGACCTTTTTTATATCAAACAAAAAGATGGAGAGTCTTTTGTGAAATTCCTACAGAGATGGAAGAATACTGCAAACATAATAATGTATGATGTACCCGAGCAAGACCTAATAGTCATGTTCGTTGACAATATGATTCCAGACATGTCATTCACAACAAAATTGTAGTTAGCTCCAAACTTTACACAACTCATCGAACGAGGAGTTTTTTGTGAGCAGAACTTAGTCAAACGAGGAGTCCTCACAGATCCTACCCAAATGAATACAAACAATACTACAACGGAAAAAGCTAAGTGGTGGAATAAAAACAAAAATGTCACCAACGATGGTGTCATTGATGTGAAGATAGTCAACTATGCACAACCCAAAGTGTCACTGCAAGGCACACCTATGGCCAACCAACAACCTATGGTGCCCACTCCACAAACATACACTCAAACCCAACCTCCTCCTATCCAAGCGGCCACTATGTCAAATAGTCAACAATAGCCTCAACGCAAACCATGATTTCAATTCCAACAACGAGACTTCACACCATTAGGAGAGTCAATAGAATTAGCTTTACGAAAGCTGATACAATCTAACAATATCACTCTCCTGGAAATCAGGGAATATGAACACGGTGCAATCAAGCCAAGGTGGTATAATGAAAATGATTTTTGTGAGTTTCATCCGGTGAAGGGACACAAAACACCCAACTGTTACCAATTGAAACAAGTTATCCAAGACCTGATTGACACAAGGGTCATCGACGTAACAAATACCCAAACAAAAGGAACAACTAATCATATGATATTCAACAACACATTTCATGATCACAATAAAGGGAAAACCTCCAGGTTTGGTGGATAGTCAAAATAGGTCAACTACACTTATGCCAATAGTGATAACACTATTAATTACCTAAATCCTTTAGATAGCCATGTGGCTACGATCACTATCAGATACCATGGTAACAAATATATTGTAACCATGCGTCATACAAGATTTGTCTTGCAAGGAGAACCTTCCTCGTCCACTACACCAACCAACCCTTAAGCAACCTCAAATCCACAGACAAGCCTAGTGGATCGCTAAAGCGCACACCTGCCCAAATCTCCATGTTTGACCTCTTGTGCATATCTCTGTAGCATAAACAAGCACTTTACCAAGCCCTTCAAAAAGAAGTTGTCCCAAGGGACATAACCCTTGAGAGCTTCCAAGCAATGGTTAACCATATAGCAGCAAACAAACATGTGACATTCACAGACCGTGACATGTCGCCGCACAAACCCTTGCATAATGATCCCTTACACTTGCTTGTCCAAGTCCATAAAAGCGCAATCCGTAGAGTCCTTGTTGATGGTGGGGTGGGATTAAACATTTGTACTTTAAAGCTAATCAAGAAATTAGGCTACTCAGAGTCCAGTATTGATGTAACAAGGAGGATCAATATCAGAGCTTACGATGAAGAGGAAAGATCCTCTAAAGGTATTATCATTCTACCTATTTGGATTGGTCCAAATGTCAAGAACACTCCCTTCCAGATCCTAGATCTTGAGTTGGGATACAACATATTACTAGGGAGACCATGGATACATGAGATGCAATCCGTACCTTCAACATACCATTAGTGCATCAATTTCCCACACTAGGGAGAATAAATCATCATTGAGGGAGATCCATATCCTTTCCAATATTGTAATGCGGTCCAAATCAGCATTGACAACCAGGTTCCCTTGAACCAAGAGGCAAGCATCCCGTCCGAATCAAACTCAATTCCCAAAGATATCATAAGAAAAGTGGGAAAAATATCCATTACTGACAAGGGATGTGGTGAATACAGCTATGAGGAATCTTTCACTATCACTAACATGCCTTAGAGTCCAAGAACATATGGCATGCCACAACCAGTTGTTACAACCAAAACCCCAGAGCCTATTTTGTTCAGGTGTCCACTCACAACCTTTGTCAGATGGGGAGACATTGCAGAAGAGAACCCATTTGATCTAGATATCAATACATGGTTGTACCAAAATCCACAAGAGACACTTCAATAACCCCTACCCATATCAAACTATGGAACTAGCTATACAATGCTGCAAAAATTTGGGTATGATGGTACAACTAGTCTAGGGGCAAGACAAGAAGGCTTAATAGAATTGTCTCTCCTGCAAAACCAAAGAAACAAGATAGGGTTAGGCTATTCGCAACAAAGAAACAGTCCTATCACCCGAGACATACAAGTTGATCAAGAACAAATAGTAGAGTTACACCGAGGGAAAAACATGGAACACATCTTGATAAGCAACATACTACAACAATTGTTTCCCGCCGAAGTGGGGACCTCTCAATCCCGAGTAAACCTCAACCAAGCAATTGATGATAACGAGGGAATTAAGACATCCGACGAGCATTCTAGCAAAATTGACTCCCATAAGTACAAGTGGAGATCCCTTCATGACTCTGAACCTTCAATCCTAGACTATTCCCCTCGATCAGCCACCACCATACACCTTGATGATCTGTTCAACCAATTAACCATAGATGACCAACCCTGTATCGATAAACATATCGATACTAATTCAATAGATGGTGCGTCCACATCACAGTCTAGGTTTTTCAAAACCATATTTGTAGTCCCCTTCAACCAAATAGAGTCAACCCAACACAAGGGCCTATGTCTTGTACACCTAGAACTAATAGAGAGGGATCAACAAGGACCACCTGATATGGATATCTTTGAGAATGATGAGGCTATCATAGATTTCATGGGACTTAGAGAAGGAATTCCATCAGGAGACCATAAAGCAGGTTTTTCCATCGACCTCGATA
This sequence comes from Thuja plicata, assembly GCA_018584345.1. Lineage (NCBI taxonomy): Eukaryota > Viridiplantae > Streptophyta > Pinopsida > Cupressales > Cupressaceae > Thuja > Thuja plicata. The sequence continues at coordinate 1,309,104 of MU226800.1, read as the reverse complement.
GATCAGCATACTTTGGGGAGGAAGATCATTTTTCCAGTCATCAAAAACAATTGAAAAAATAAAAAAGAATCATCAGTAAGTGAAAACCGAAAGGCACTTACTGGCACAAAAAATGATAAAAAGACAAAACAAGACATATCTTCTAGTGAAAACCTCACTGAGGCACTAGAAGATGGAAAGCAAGAACTCCTCCCCTTGACAGAGGAAAAGTTGGCATTATTAGCAGAATAAATAGAATAAGTCAACTTGGGTGATGACAAAAACCCACAAAACATTTACTTAGCAAAATCACTCACCCTAGAGGAGAGAGAACAGTTCATCAGTTTCTTCAAGGAAAGGAAGATCAATTTTGCATGGTCCTACTCTGACATACCAAGATTGAACCCAGAGCTTGTGCTACATCATCTCCCATTGCTACCCAATGCCAAACCTGTCAAACAGAAGCTACAAAAGATGCACCCCCATGTTGCATTACTAGTCAAGGTAGAATCAAAAAATCTCAGGTCGATGCTAAGTTCATAAGACTGGTCCCATACGCAGACTGTATATCCAATCTAGTACCAGTTACAAATCATAGTGGTCAGATTTGAATTTGCACAGACTTTAGAGATCTTAATAAATCTTGTCCCAAGGACGACTTTCCTTTGCCTAACATTGATATGATAGTAGATCTAATAGCAGGACATCATATGCTATTACTCATGGATGGATTTTTGGGGTATAATCAGATAAGGATTGTGCCAGAGGACCAACATAAAATGGCTTTCACATGTCCTTGGGGCACATATTGTTGGAACATTATGCTGTTTGGTCTAAAAAATGTAGGAACAACGTATCAAAGGGCCATGACAACCATATTCCATGACCTCATCCACAAAACAATGGAGGACTATGTTGATGATATACCTTCAAAGTCAACACTTAGAAAATATCATCTATAAGTACTTGGACCCATATTCGACAGAATGTAGAAATACAAGGTCCATTTAAATCCAAAGAAATGTGTATTTGGGGTCACAGTAGGGAAGCTCTTTGGATTCATTGTGTCCCATCAAGGCATAGAGGTCGACCCAGCGAAAGTCAAAGAAATACTAGACAAGCCACCACCAACTAAGCTAAGGAAACTAAGGGGTTTACAGGGCAGGCTCCAATCAATCAGACGATTCATAGCTCAACTAGCGGACAAGTGTCACCCATTTCAACATCTACTACACAAGGACATAAATTTTATGTGGACAGAACAGTGTGAAGAAGCGTTCCAAATATTCAAGGACTATCTACTCAAGTCTCCCATATTGGTGCCACCAGTTTAACGTCAGCCACTTCTTCTATACATCTCAGCAACTGAAACGGCCTTAGGAGTTCTCCTAGCACAGCTTGATGACCAAGGTAAGGAGAGAGTCATCTACTGTCTCAACTGAACATTGGTAGGATATGATCTCAACTATATGCCAATTGAGAAGTCATGCTTAGTGGTAGTCTTTGCTTCTCAAAAGCTAAGGCATTACATGTTGAGCCATCAAACTAAGCTCATAGTGCATATTGATCCTCTAAAGTATCTACTTAGCAATGAATCACTCATCAAACGAATTACAAAATGGGTAATGATCTTAAGCGAATTTGACATTAAGTACGTAGACAGAAAATTCATCAAAGGGAAAGTGATTGTGGATCAATTAGCAGAGGAACCTATTCAAGATCATCATCCTATCCTATCTGACTTTTCAGATGAGTCTAGTCTTACACTACAACCGACTATATAGATATGGCAATTATACTTTGATGGGTCATGCACGAACAATGGTGTAGGAGCAAGGATAGTACTTGTCACTCCAAACAATGATGCAATACCCAAATATTTTAGACTCAACTTCTCAAGCACCAACAACATATCCAAGTATGAATCTCTCATCATCAGAGTAAAGACAAAAATTCAATGGACAATCAAGAACCTTAAGGTCTACGGAGATTCACAGTTGGTCATTAGCCAAGTCAACAATGACTATATAAAAAAAGATGAGAAGCTAATACCATATAGAGAACAGATGGACATGTTGCGCACTAAGTTCCCATACATCTTTTTTGAGCAAATACCAAGGACTCAAAATAAGGCTGCAGATGTGATGGCTACCATAGCATCACTAATCGATATTCCAGGCAATGAAACTAGATTCCAGTTTCTAGTGGAGAAACTCATGATGCCATCACATCAGGCACCAATCATAGAATCAACATGTGTTCTTGTTGGTCGTGAAACCTCATGGTACCATTATGTGTATAATTACCTCCAAACTAGTGTTTTACCTCCCGACTTGTCTAGGAACCAGAAAAAGTCCCTCATTCACCAAGCCTATAGGTACACCATTCTCGCAACTACTCTACATAGACGAAGTCTAGACAAAATGCTATTATGATGTCTCACTTCCACGGAATCCCAGAGAGCTATGTATGAGGTACATGAAGGAATTTTTGGAACCCATGGAGGTGGAAACAACTTAGCTAAAAAGATTATCCGTATGAGATACTACTGGCCAACAGTAGAGACAGATGCAAACAAGTATGTACAAAGGTGTAGGCAATGTAAAATTCATGGAGACCTCATCCATGCACCAGCCCAAGAACTAAATCCTATCACTTAGCCATTACCATTTTCTATGTGGGGATTTGACCATGTGGGAAAGATTACACCATCTTTAGCCAATGGACATAAATACATTATAGCAGCAAAAAGTACTTCACTAAGTGGGTGGAAGAAATTCCCCTCATATAACGGGAAAGAAGATCTTAATATTCATACTCAACCATATCATCTGTAGGTATGAAATTCCTCAAACCATCCTGACAGATCACGATACACCTTTCCAAAACAAAGATGTTGAAGAGCTATGTGAACAGTTCCAAATAAAACAAGGGTTATCTTCATTCTATTATCCTCAAGGTAATGGCCAAGCTAAAGCGACAAACAAAACCATTCTGAAAATCTTGAACAAAACAGTTAATGAATCAGGGCAAGACTGGCATTTACAGCTTAGTCTCGCATTATGGGCATACAAAACTAGCATGAGAACACCTACAGGAGCCACTCCTTTCTCCCTAGTATATGGATCAGAGGTAGTTTTACCCCTCGAAGTGGAAATATCATCCCTGTGGATATCATTAAAGAACCTGATTTCAGATGAAGACTACAGAGTAGCAAGACTCAGTGAACTAGAACTACTAGATGAAAGAAGACAGAATTTCCTTAGAAGGAATTATCACAAGAAGGTGAGGCCATAAACATTTGAGGTAGGAGACCTTGTCCTCATGGAAAATCAAAAAAACCAAGCAGAAAGAGTGAAACTAGGAAAGTTTGAGCCTAATTGGCTAGGACCATATGTCATTGTCAACTCTACCCAGAGTGGGGCATACCAACTGGAAACACCAGAAGGAGATCATCTCCCTAGATACATAAAAAAACATACACCTCAAGAAGTTCTACGCTTGAGGTCTCAATGGGTAAGGAACCTATCTAAATATCTAGAAAATACAAAATGTTACCTTGGTGAAAACCTGGCAAAAAGGCGCCTTGGAGACAACAAAAAGATAAAAATAAAAAATAAAAAAGTAAGGAGAAACAAAATCGTTCTCTCAGTGAAAACTTGGCAAAACAGGCGCTATTGAGTAGGTACCTTGGTGAAAACCTAGCAAGCAGGCGCCAAGTGTTCAAATCTAGCTTCGCCATCAATGAACTCCAAGATCAAAAGCTTGAGCAAACTTTGAATGCAAGACTGACTACCCAAGCTATATCTAGAAGCACAATCCCCTCTGAGTACCAAAACTTATCCATGGTTTTTACTGGTCCACCAGACTAGGGAGCGATTCTAAATGTCCTGCAAAAAATACCTTAAAAAATCAAAAAACTCATCAAAAAATACCTAAAATCAGAAAACTCATCAAAAATCCTAAAAAGATCAAAATGTCCTGAAAAAAATCAATCTTCATCAAAAACAATCAAAAAATTGTGAAATCCCAAGCAATAAAACCAACTCGCTTATCAACAAAGCAAAGGGTTATCACGCCAAGTCAATCAATGTCACAACCATGAACTTTGCGAATCAGCATTGGGCCCATATGACATAACTTTATCAATCTATCAAATCTATCAACAACAAAACTGGCGACCAAGCCAATCTATCAAATGTCACAACCATGAGCTTTGTGAATCAACATTCAGCCCATCTGACACAGCTTGATCAGCCACCAAAAACAATCACAATCAATTAATTAATCATCTTACACAGTGATGGATACGCTCAAAACTAGATAGGTCATTCTTATATGAGTCATCTATTAACTGAGACTAGACACAATCAAAGCAATCAAGCCTATCAAGAGAGTCAAGCCAATCAAGAGAATTAAACTGAATCAAGGAACAATCAAAATGTTGACTAGGTCAGTCAGTCAGTCAAATGTCAATCTATATTTTATGGTTATGTTTTTACGCTACTCCAGGATCCACCAAGTGAGGAGAGTAGCTATGATGGATCATGATTTATTTTCTTTGATTGTTGTATGTTGAATGTTCACTTCGATTCTGAGGCCATGATGATTTAGGATAAATGTGGTAGGCATTGTCACTTATCTGATAGCCACACAATTCCATGATCTGAGCTTAACCCTAGGAAAGAATTGGACATTCCTTCTCTGTTATATGCTTATTTATTTACCAATAGAATCATAGCGGTATCCAAATGGACTCTGGGTGCATTAGATTTCTATCTTGGTTTTTATGGGCTTTCTTCTTAAAATCAAGAGTTCACAGTGTTATCCAGATGGACTCTGAGTACATTGGAATTCTATCTTGTTTTTTTGGTCTTTCTTTTCAAAATCAAGAGCTCATGGTGCTATCTAGATGGACTCTGGGTGCATTGGAGTTCTATCTTGGTTTTCTTTTTTCTTTTGTTCAAATTGTTCAGAGGGAAAAGCGGTATCCAAATGGTCAATATCTGGGTGCTTTTGGCTCTCTTTCTTTTCGCAACAGGGAACATAGCTGATGGTCAATATTTGGGTGCACTAAGTTCTCTTTCTATTCAATCTCTCTACTCCTTCCAATTATCAACAATTCATAGCGGTATCCAGATGGTATGTGATCTGGATGCATTAGACACTCTTCTGAATTTCATAAAAAGATGCAATGATGACAAAAATTGGAAACGCGACAACGACTTGGGTCACTCATCCATTCTACCAATTCATATCTATCAAAAAAATCAAAAAATCCTTTCTATCATTCCATATCTATCAAATCACATCCCAGAGAACACATTTCCACTAACTGTCTTGTAACTAACACATGCATTACTCAGATATTTTGTGCATAATAGATTGCATTCATTCTATTTAAAGTGCATCTAAAAAATAAAAAATATAGAAGTTACATACACGATAAATCATATCACATGCATCCATAAGCATCTCATATAAACATGCATTTCATTTCCATCATCCTGCATACACATGTCAGTATCATAGAAAAAGTAAATCATCCATCTAAGAGTCAGCATAATAGAATCACATTGCATAAGCATTTCGACATCTAAACACAATCATGTAGAGCCATACATATAGCAAGTAAATCAATAGTTGCATCTTATATAAATCAAAATATCTGAGTAGAATGAACGGTCGCAAGTCTGAACACAAGAAAGTGATCAACATATATATCCAATAAATATCAGTGTGCCAAGATAGAATGATAAGTACAATATCAGATACATCAATGCTACATCGCTACAAAAATGGTGAATCAGAGTATAACAGATATAATCAAATCAGCATGTGCTACCCCCACCCTTGCCGCCAGGTGGACGAGGGGGAGGCAAATCAGGGGCACTCCTATGTGGTGGATCTAGAGCACCAACCCCATTTCTCTGTGATCTTTGTGCTCTATCGGATCTCTAGCAGGCAGTGTAGCTAGGAACCCGTTGATCTGAAGGAACTGCACCCTCATAGTGGTGCCGCCAGTAATCAATCTCTCTCTAGGCATCACGCCCAGATCTATAATATCGGTCTAGTACATCCTGATGAGAAGCATCATGTACACTATCAATGAAGGATCTGACCTCTGAATGAGTCTATCGCTCTCTCTCCTCAGTTGCTAAGACCCTAGCCTCCAAAGTAGTGGCACGCATATATGAAGAAGCAAGTCTAGACTACAGGTCCTGTACCTACTGAGTAAGTCGCTCTAACTCTGGGGGATCCTCATCCATCCCCCATAGCCACATCCATAAACCCCTCCATATCTCTGCTACCCAGGCCCTGCTCTCCAGTATCCCGCACAGTCTGACAATCATCACTACTCTCACTCTCACTGGTACTCCTACCAGTGATGTCACTATCACTCTCTGAGCTTGTGCTGCTCACATCCACCTCTACATCCATGTCCTCCATCTTCGGCTCTTGTGCCACTCTCTCCTCCTCCCTTGGTTGTAGAATAGCAGCTGTCTGTGGCCTCACCCTCCTGACCAACTGAGGGGCATCCTCCTCCAACACCTCCTCTTCTTGAAGGATAGCACTTAGCCCTATCAGATCCCCAATCTCGTGACCTCCCCTAGTCCTCACCCTCCTCTCATCTCCTCCAAGCCCAAGATCATCCGTCATCACCCCCACCTCGGTTCCCATCTCTCCCTCCATCTCAGCCCTCATCTCTCCCTCTGTCTCGGCCGCCAACTCTCCCTCTACCTCGGCCCCCATCTCTCCCTCCGTCTTGCCCACCCCTACCCCGTCATAACTATCGACGCCTCCTCATGATAGTGCTAGAAACGGGTCGTGAAACATCAATAAGAGAAATAGGACGAGTCTATGTCCACCAAGCATCATACTGCGGAGATTTGCCTGCAAAATGATCAAATTCAAATATCAGTACCACATCGGATAAAGCAACAAGTATCATAGAGCAAATAGCCTAAGAGAAGCATTAATGACACTACAAAAGTACACAAACATATACATGCATCTATAGTGGTTGATCACCATGTCCAAGGAATAGGAAGTAAACCTACAAACTTGGTCCGCACAGCATCAAGTGAAACAACAGCACCCCATAGCCCCACATCCCTCGATCTACGTATAAAATAAGCACAAGAGTCAAACACTTCATGTCGCTCTCCGAACTGCCGCAACACCCTATCGGTGTTGTGGAAATCAATAATGTGAACATGGTGTGTGACACGCCCAATCCAAAATCTCCAATGACGACAGAATGGGAGATGGACATCCTCTCCAACCCACACGGGGCACTCTCTATATTGTTTCCAAATAAAATATGGCATCATATCTAACTGTTGATGCCAGTACATCAAATGACCCATGTGAGTCTAAACAATGGCTCCATCATACATAAAGACGTAGGGCCTGTCCGGAGGTAGATCACGAATACCCACGGGTCGTCACACAGCAATGTGCTCCCACGCCCATATCTGAAGAAGGGTAGCACACAGCCGAGTGACTTACCATTAAGGTAAGCCACGTAAAACATATGAAAGTGCATGTGGGCTAACATTCATGGCCCCCATGCAAATACAGTATGATCATGGACCATACTCTGCAACGCAACACCGAAGCCAATAGAGAACCCGCGCTGGCGTCAATCAGGGCATAAGATGCCACATATCAAGCTTCCTAATAAATTTGACAGTCTATCAAGGCCCATGCCAAATCGGGACCATGGGATATCATATGGGCTAGACATACCCAGCTGATCACGGGGCAATCCAAATAACTCAGTCAAATCGTAGGGTGGCATACTCGATAAGTGCACCCTGAATCGGAAGGTGAAGAATGCGGTAAACATCCTCCAACGTGACAATACACTCTCCAGTGGGTAACCAGAAAGTGCATGTCTCAGAATGTCATCGCTCTACAAGAGCTGAGATCAGACCCCTGTTGGTCGTAATCTCTGGAATATAGCATACCCAGTATAATCCTAATTCCCTAAGCACTGACCTCTCGTCCTCAGACAGCTAGAATCTGTAAACCAGTCCCGATGGTCTTGACTCTCGACAGCACAGAATACTCCCAATGAACTATAAACAGGCAAAATTAGATATTTATCAGTACCAGATCAAACACACAAGTGTCATAAGTCATCAAAAGCATAAATGAGACCATACAAATCAATTGCAAAACAATGTAGGCAATTGCGGTAAAAAACACTTCCATTGTGGAACTTTTGACCTATTGTATAACATAACATGCAAATGTGGTAATCAAATAGAAATTGTGGCATTCAAGCAGACAATTGCGAACCACTTATCAATTGTGGTTAACAACCAGCAATTGCGGCATTAGAACCGCAATTGCGAAAAAACCGCAAGCAATTGCGGCAAGGTTTGCAATTCGACATAAAACAAAAGTTTTTAAAAGCAAGAAATAAATGCATTAATGACAAGCGAGGCAAGGACACTCACTAGACGTCCTGTGCCAGCTAGTCTCTGATACGTCCAGACTCGGTAAGAAATGTGGGTGACTCCAGGTAAGCCCACCATTGCACGAAAACGAGAAGAAAAACAAAGAAAACAAAGAGCAAACTCACCAATATTTCCAGGGCTCCAAGAATGCAAAATAAGAAATGAAGGGCTCTCTCGGCTACTTATAGGGATTTCTAAAAACCCTAATTCCTCTAGGACTTCAAAATTTTCTTTCCGGTCCCCGAAAACTTCAACAGTCAATATTAGGGGCATAATGCAACATTTTCAAGATCAGTCAGCTACCCAGATTCACAATTTTCAGTGTCAACAAATTAACGCTCACATTGTGACTTTTTTCTCAAATTTGTTGAAGGGGCATAAATACACCTACTATCACCGGGGCAAGTTGGGGCAAGAAAAAAATAGAGAATCTTTGCACACTGCGACAAGCCACATTGCATCAAAGAGGGGCAAATGTAGACACCCTAAAATGGACAGGCTTGCGACTTTATATTAAAAACACTAATTTTCATCTATTAATTAATGGTTTTTAATCGTTAATTAATCATCTATTTTCCTCTAAATTCATTCCCCAAATCATCTAATCAAATTTCCAAAATTAATTAATTAATTTTATTTAATTAATTAACATTAATTAATTAATTACCAATAAATAAATAATTAAATTCAATTTCCTATAGTTTAAATTGAAAGATTTAAACTTACTAATTAAATTCTTCCAATTAAATTAATTTCAATTAAATTAATTTAATTTCATTCAATAAAGCAATTCTAAATCAAAAAGAATTCAATTATCTCATATGTTGAAAACTTTAATTACATAAATGAATTAAATATTTATTTATTTTCAAAGAGATAATCCTTAATTAAATCACATGGGTTACTCCACCCATCTCTCCAGTTCACATGGGTAACTCCACACACCTCTTCAGTTCTAAAAGGTAACTCGCAATTAGCTCTTCAGCCAACCAAACTCTATATCCTCTCTTCCAGTTGAAGAGGTGGGGTTTACTAATGGCTTCTCCAATTCCTTTTAATCTCAACCGTTCATCTCACTATCTCTGGGATTGATCTCAACCATTCATATCATCCTCCATTCCTATATAATAAACCCTTCATAACCATTTGAAAGATCCAGGATTTCAAGCTCTCGTGCGCCATTACTCCGTCAGTTTGGTTCTAGCATTCAAGTCATCTTGTGATCACACACACATTCAATTATCAAATTCTTGACACTTCTCAAGTCATAGACGCTGCTCACACCAATACTGAGCATCAAAAATAGCGTTTCGGAAGGAGTAGAGAGCAACAATAGAAGCTTCAAGTACTTTGGGGTTTGCATTCATTTGTTTTCCTTTCTTTGCTTGTACATTTTATTGGTTACGTTTAAGTATTTTTTATTAGTAGTTTTTGTATTGACTTCCCCATTGCAAACTGGTGCTACTAACCCTCGTCATTGGAAAGCGAAGGAACCACGAATCACGAAAGAGGCATACAGTACCAAGATCAGAGATGTAGAGACAGATGTTGCATGCTTTCCATAATGCACCTATGGTCAAACATTTAGGGTACTTTAAGACATACTAACAAATACAAAAGAGATTCACTTGGAAGGGGATCAAATCTAAGGTACTTAGATATGTATGTGAGTTCCCTGCCTGTCAGCATAATAAACTATAGCACACTTTTCTAGCAAGTTTATTGCAACCCATACCCATTCTGAGTAGGAAGTGGGAGTGTATCTTGATGGATTTTATCACAGGCTTGTAAAAATCCTAAGGCAAAGATTACATCTATGTTGTGGTGGAAAGGCTTATGAAGTTCACACACTTTTTTCCCGATCACCACCACATATATAGCAGTACAAGTCGCAATTTTTTTCTGCGGGGAGGTATTTAGACTTGATGGGTTGTCGAGGAGCATAGTTAGTAACAGGGACAACAAGTTAATGAGTCATTTTTGGCAGGAGCTGTGTAGGATCAATGGCACAGAGGTCACCCTGAGCACTAGTTACCACCCCTAGACAAATGGTTCGATAGATATTGTTAATAAGTGGGTGGAGTGATACCTTCAGAATTAAATATTAGGGCAGTATAAGGCATGGGTCAAGTGGTTATATTTGTGTGAGTATTGCTACAACACAACCTACCACATGACCATCCAGATGTCACCTTTCATTGCATTATATGGGTATGATGCGCCCAACTTTTTGGATTTTCTATTTGGTAACAAAAAAGTGCATAGTGCCAAGGACTTATTACAGGATGGTCAGGATATCATGAGGTCCTTGAAGGAGAATATTCAGAAGGCACAAAATCAGCAAAAATAGTATCAAGACTAGAGATGAGTGGAGCTATCTTTTAAGGTTGGTGACAAGGTCTACTTGATGTTGCAGCATTACCAACAACTCACTCTAAGGAAGAGTGGAGCAGAGAAACTCAAGTAACGATACTATGGTCCCTTCAAGGTTGTCAAGCACATTGGTGTGGTGGCTTATGAGTTGGAGTTTCTAGTTGATAGTCAGGTACATAATGTCTTCCATGTGTCTCACCTCAAGAAGGAGATTGGGCATAATGTTCTCCCTTCTACAGTGCTACCGCCCTTCAATTAGGGGAAATTGATTCTTGTTCGTAAAGCTACCGTTGATACCCAAGAGAGGAGATTGAGGAGGGTTATTAGAGAGTATCTGGTGAAGTGGTAGAATCTGTCAGTAGAGGATGTGACATGGGAGAGAAAATTTTGTAGCACCCAGAGTTGAGGTTGTGTGAGGGCAAGCAACCTTAAGAAGGGCATATTCTAATGTCCCCTCCTTAGGCAGTTCAGACTATAGTAGAGGTTGGCCTATAATCAGGGGTTCTCGTAGGTTAGCATAGTGGTTGAGGGACTCAACAAGGGGTTTTTGAGCCTAAAAGGGGACTCTATGAGAAATTCTAGACATTCTGAGACAGTCTCCTATTTTTTAGAATAGGTTCCTATTTTTTAGGACACAAGGAGATGGTCAATGATGCATTCTAAAATAATTCAAATGGTTTGAGATAGTCTCCTAAATTTTAGGATGGGGTCATATTTTTTAAGGGGGACTAGCATGGGCTTTTTTATATTTAGACATCACCCTTGGACCGTTAGCAACATTCAGATTTCAATTCAGAGTTCAAGTGATGATTTCAAGAATAAAATAGAATATTAAAGCAATGACTTTAATATTATAAATGAATTAATAAAAAAATTAAGTTACTTTATATTATTTTAATTAAGTGGACCACCATGGGTCATGATGCCTAGGAAGGCTTAATTATATTATTTTTAAAGCAACTTAATAATAATGGGAGGCATAATGGATTCAAATTTTATGAAGAGAAATAAGTTTTTAAAAAAACATTAAAAATTAAGAGAGAAACCCTAAAAAGGGATCGAACCTCTCGAGAGAGAAATTAAGTAAATTTGAGAGCCTTCATTATTTATTTTTATACATTAAGAAATTGGGAGTTTTAACTTCTTGGAAGACAAGGGTCGGCATCAAAAATAAAGTAATTGTGAACGACAATTCTCAAGAGATCAAGTACCTACAAGTGTGAAACTATCACCTAAGGGTATTCTCACAGGTTAGCATCAATCAAAGCTACAAGAAATATCTATTTTCAATCATTGGTGAAAAGAAATCAAAGAGAACCATAGTTAAATTGTTGATCCATACTATTTGGGCATCTTTACTAGCTTTGCAATTCATTTGCAGGCCAGTCATACCCTTCATGAGGAATTTACCATTAAACCCTAGCTTGGACATGGAGGGAAAGGCATTCCCATGTTGCTGATCAAAATTGTTTAAGGTCAGAAATCACATATCAGACATTAAGAGAGTGTTGTGGTGAAGAAAATAAGGTTATTCATTTCAGTTATTAGCTGCTCATATAAAGATCAGACTGTACTTGACTTACACAAGTACATAGACTTGTTTGGGTGTAAATAAAATTTAAAATTAATCATTTCCTTAATTTTAATTATGGTCATTTCCAACAAATTTAGAATTCAATGCATAGAAGAAGTTCATCATAAAACTCTAAAAAAATCAAAAAACATAGAAAAGCATTAAGAAATGTATTACAAGACCTTTAAAAAAATCAGAAATTTGAAAAAAAAAAAGACAAAAAAAAAGTTTAGAATCTATATTTTTTTATTATTATTCTTTATAACATATGTACATGGATAGCTTAATTTCTTGTTTCCATAATAAAACATGCAAATGACCGAGCAAGAAAAATAAAACACGCAAATGACTGTCATTTTTTTTCAAAAAGGCTAAATGTTTACAAACAAATTTGTTTCCATGTAAGAAGCCTCTCCGCTTAATTATTTTTTTGTAAAAAAACCAAATTGACAAAATAATGCAAAAAATATCAACACAATAGAATGTACCCCCTCAACGAGAAATGCATGATCTCAACCCTCTAGTGTCTGATTTGAGTGAAACAAAAAGGGATCTTAACTAAAAACCTCCCAAATGCAATACTGAGCTCATATTTGGCATAGGACACTTCAAAAATTTGTTATGCAAAGAATCTCCCTAGATGCCAATCACAAATGCATCAAGATCTTTCCAACAAGACTACTCAAGGATGCTCCAATGGATTTGATATGATATGTGAATATAGCAACCCAATATGTAGAGGTCAATGAAAAATACAACAACACGAGAGAACAAAATGGACAAGAACAAATTGTATTCTTATCAAGATATAATAACTAAGCTAAGTACAGTGTACATGTGCCTACTTTTATAGGCAAGGCAATAAGAGAAGAGAACACACAAAGATGGCATGTGGCTCAATGAAAAGCAAGGGTAGGTGGCGGAAAATAATAAATAATTCTACTAAAGATGGAATTTCTCCTACAACCATATTCCATATGTGTCTCGTATGCAAATTACTATGAAATACATTATCCTAAGTTAAGTGTAATTATATGAAAAATTAATTACACCAACAAGTCTGATATAGAAAAGAGAATGAAGATGAATTAAAGGTGGTTAATTTCTCGATCCCATAGGTTGCTTGGTTTCGTGGACATCATTAAAATTTTCCATTTCATTTCATTTCAAAATAGAATGTTTCATGGGAATCTTAAAAACAAGGTTCTAAATGGTCAAGATTTCTCCACAAGCACAGAAAAGGTGTCGAGTCCAAGTTCCTATAAGAAGAAAAAGTTTAAAGAAGGTTCTAAATCCTTTATTTAAATATTTTCCATGGCATTTCATAAAGCAACAAATAAATCAAGAAAAAAACATACTATTTAGTTCTTAACTCTATTTGTGATTGCTATAGAATTGCAGGTAGAGCCAATAATTTCATTCATCATACATTATGTTGCTCTTGATCACTATTTTACTTGATAATATTTATCAAATCGTATTCTTAGTTGGTAATAAAAGGTTTTGGGGAAAAAAAAATTTACGAAACTTATATAATTCCAAAAGTTAAAGAAACTTTTGCATATAAAAAATCAGTTAAAAGAATTATTTCACCTTCTTGCTTACGTCTGTTGATATCATTACTTGACAAAATGATATGTTTTACCTATTTTTTGTTTTTGTGTAATATTAAAAAATGGAAAAAATTATATTTTATAATTCAAGCAAGATAAATAGGTTATAAAGAGTAGTGCTTATGGATGTCTTGAAACAACTTATCGGATTTGATTTGATATAACAAGCAATTTCGCAAATTCTCTAAACACTATTAAAAAAAAGCAATATAATGGCCATAGTACTTTCCTTACATTCCCTTCCTCATTTGTAGTTCTCAAGCTTATTGTTTATTGTTGTGTGGCACGGGCCTGGAAATTGATTACCATATTGATCATTTTTTCACTTTTGAACCGTAAATATGACGCTTGAATTTATTAATAAACCGTCAAAAGTTGCTATAGATACTGTAGTGTTTTATTTAATAATATTTATATATGTTATTTCATAATATGTATGATATATATGTATGATAAATACATATTATTTTATGATATATATATAT